>OMKK01053627.1:8738-31644 GCA_900302305.1 Polymixia japonica
TGGGGCATATTGAAATACATCAAATAGTCTGACACTACTCTCTAATACACACCATGAAATATATTCGGTTAAGCCTTGTTATTTTGAGCCAAAACGTAGTGCACTAGCGATTTCACCCAAAGGAAAATGATCCTGGTAAGGTACGGATAGTATGATTATAAAATATGACTGATTTCAATCGTATTGCATCACTGCTTCGTTTTTTGTTTTTTTTTTGTTATTTATTACCACCTACACAAATACTGTGTAATTAGTTGCTGCCGTTGGGCAAACATTTTTTTACCATTGTGCATTTACCACTGCTTAGCTCACAGAAGTCACATAACTCACATCCATATTTCCTTTTTAAACTGCTCCACATCATGAAATGAGCTCTGTATTCTGTTTGATGTGGTCTTTAACGGCTGTACTGTTGGAAACAACCCTGAGTCCCCGTGCTGCAAACTGGCGGCGGCTTAAAGATCCAAAAGGGAGTTTTGTGCAGATCTAGATCCTGTTTTCTCAAATGTGAAATTCAAAATGAATCATAGTGAGGGGTAAACCATAATATTTTGCATTCCAGCTTAGAAGTGCATACCTATTTTACATTTGCATCGTTTAAATTTCCTACAACTTTGTCTACATACTAGCCACACCTATCAGCCCTTGGTCATCTTGGTCAACGGGGTAACCTTTATGTAAACAGTGTCTAAATTAAGTGCTCAGTGCACCCTAAGCCTAAATTAGAAATATCAACGGCCCGCCTACTTTTTCCTGACACGGCCTTTTACATGTCTATTGGCCTTCTTCCCTTGTCTCTCAATCGCCTCCATGTCACATGCCTGTCTGCTTTCTGTTTCATGCCTCTAGCTTCAGCCATGTTCTCCAACAACAATCTGACTCTACAGTCACCGCCAAATTAAAATGTAAAACAGACACATTTATTCTGAATTTCTTTTCTTTTTTTTTCCCCAGAGGGCAGCTTAAGGAATGATACAGGAGAAATCTCTGTGGAGATTTTTTTTTTTTAATTGGCTACCATTTACTTCATATCTTTACTGTGGTTTTACTAGTTCTGCAAATAAGCACACATACTTTTTTCCAACAGTGCCCTGCTACCCATTCACATTCCGAATCATTCATATCTGGGAGCCCTTCCTAACAACCACAGTCTTCCAGTGTTAGCCACTGAGCAGCTCCACTGGAGCGCATGGAGGTCAAGTGTCTCGCACAAAGGACACTTTGATGGCAGTTGTTGAGGGAGGGGAGGGCGTCACTGTCTTACTTTCCCCACCCAGATTTTTCCAAGGCAGTCCAGGCCTTTGATGCAGTGACCTTCCGATCACCATGCTGCTTATTTGACCTTAAGGATACCAGTGCCTCCTATATATATGGCAAATGACAACTGCATGAATGATCCAGTTGATGGATGGAAGCTAACAATTTGAAATGGGCTGATTTTGTAAATGGGCCCAGGGAGGTTTGTGGCAGTTGGGCAAATTCATTTTAAGAAAGTGAGAGATTGTGAATGAACACATTGCCAACAGAATTTGCAAATCCTTTAGCTGACAGGTTTCTATACAATCTCAACAATACAATTTATGAAGAACCAAATGTTGCTCTACTCCAAGTTTCAGTTAGTCGTCACAAAAATTATAGAAAAAAAACAACTAAGTGGATCTTTTATAATAAGGTTTTTGATACAATAGATAATAGATACAATGGCTGGGCCATACCGCGATGGAAAAACACAAAAACAATGTAGGTTTCTAAAATATTACAATATTGAAATGCATTTCAAGTTAAATTTAATCATTTTCGCCTTTTGTTGTCTCAACTCGATTTAAATTGGTCTGAAGTTTATTTGCGCGTCAATATCACAGGTTAATAGCTATAGTTAATGACAGTGGATTCTGCAGCATGATCAAGGCAATGAGGACAGTACCTTGTAATCATCCAGTCCCCTCCACCCTGTAGACTTACACACACCACCTTTCTGTGGGCTCTCTTATCTCCTCAACCCTTTTCCTTATGAAGATTAAGGTGGTCTCCAAAGACTGAGATCAAGCTACAACCTTACAGCATCTCTCCTAAGTCCTGAACTGTGATTAACAATGCATTATGGACCAGGCAGAAATGTAGCTGCCTTTGTAGTCTTGCTACAGAAGTCCTGCTGTTTGTTAATAAAACTCAAGACAGCCTTTTCCGGTGTGATGTGCTAAGTGTTTGTGCTAAGTGAAGAACCTATCACAAGGAGAGTAAAATTACAAATAGCATTACAATGTCTTCACTATTGCATTTCCTTCAAGATCTCTTTAAGATAAACTGAGTTTTATTTAGCAGGTTTTATGTGCAGTAGACATCATTGCCTTCCCGTTTTTCATACAATGAAAGTTCTGAATATTCTTTGAGAATTCCAGAGGTTATGTAAAATGCTAGTACACTTCACATGGAAATTAGAGTAGGTCTATTTCTTCCTTCAGCAACCCTATGACTGACACGACTGATGAAACTTAACAGCAGGTGTTTATGTAAGCTAACATAGAAACATTATGACATGAGGAAATAGCTTTATAAGCTGCTATGGTCCTTTAACTTTACATTGACTCAATGCAGAATATGCTACAGCACCATTAGGCAAAGAGATGTAATATAAGGAATTTTCAGTCATACATGTACCTCAACTGAAATTGCCTATTATTTTTTTGATTGGCCTGGCTAAAGATATTGTTACTTCTTTTCTGATCTTTCTGCCATTAAACGGGCCATTTGCAGACATTACCAAGCATACAGCAGTTCCCAAAAATAACCACCATGAAACATAATCTTCTTCATATTGAAACATTAATAGACTGTTTATGGAAGGTAAAATCTTGCCATGGTTTGCAATAAAAAGATCACTAGTGTCAGGGTTGAGTGAGGTGAAAATGGGTTACTGAGGCCATGTTTCTTATAAGGGGGGATTAAAGACAGTGCTAAAAGCCCTATCATTACTCACAAACATTTGGAAAGCAACAGTGTGTTAAATGTACTTAATGCAATTCCACGGGCATCTTTATTTCAACAGAGTATCAACACCCCAGCACCTGTCAGAACATAGTTGATTGAATCATAATTAGCCGAGCCCATCCTTCCTATGTACAAAGGGGAGGACACTTCAAGGCCAAGACAAACTAGACAGCGTTTCAGTGCTCAAGACTGCGCTGCGCCACAAAAACTGACAATATCTTTATGGCTTGTGTGGGGGATGGTTGAGTGCAACCTGGGCTCAAAGCCCACAACAAGATGGATAACCAGTCTCTGGCAAAGCAATAACTGTTCAACAAGCATTCAAGCTGTGCTCTTGTCTACTGTAATTGACAATTTATAGTTTAGAAATCCAATCAATGTTAGAAAACAATAGCAGCCAGAGTTTTCATGGGAAGTTCATTAAATTCTTTTGCCCACTATATGCTTTCCAATATAAGAGACGGGGCTACATCTGAAACCTTGGATTAGTCTCAGTCCCCAACAGTAGTAGTCCCTATCTAGTCGTTCACACTCGCCTCCCAGGTTTTTCAATTCCACAGAATCAGCCACTACACTGTAAAATGTAGAAGCTGTGAGTACAGTCAAACCAGGCACTGTCAAGACAAATGGATTAACCACAAATAAGCATTTTGTAGAGCATTTAACCAAGGCCCATAGAAGAGAGTGGCAGGTGACTTCAAAACATTTAGACTAGATGAATGGTAATTTCTTTAGAAAACAATTTTGTTTTCTTATTTGCCCTTTTTTTATTCTTATGTAACCCTTTTTAAATAAATATTTGTTGTTTGTTCTGTTTATATTGATATATTAAAATGAATGTCTTATGTTTATTATTTTTTCATTGTTTGTAACACTTAGGCAACCATAACGTTTTTGTCATAATCCACATTATAAGATAGTGTTTCGCTGTAATTTTAACATATTTTTGACCTTACATTTTGGTTAGCTGGATTGCGCACAGAAAGGCAATATAAGCAATGAACTTTACACTTAGCTAAACATTATACTATTGGAACCACATGGATCAACGTCAAGCAGGTTGTGTTCTCTTGTGCTTACTTATTATTTTACCTTTGCCAGCAATAAGAAAAACTTAATTGCACCAAAACAACATCCCTGATAAAGTCGAGCAGTGCTTCACATTCACTTGACCTAATTGGCTTCATTCAAGTGGTTGAAAGATCCCCCAGAGAGGCTTCAAATTGCTAGCTACGTTTTAGGATGTAGGCTAAATCCTTTCTTAGTTTGTCATCAGTTGGTGTGCTGCCATGGGATAACTGGAGCCTTGTATAGCCAACATAATCCTCTTGTCCTGGAGCAATCTAATGCCTTGGGCCTCTAAACAAACATTGTAAAATTCCCTTTCTTTCCACATTGTTTCATAGTTACCCAGCTTTGCGTGGGAGCAAACTTTCAAAGGTGAATGGCTGGTCAAAACTTACATGAATGGAAACCATAGGACCTGAACTCTGTTGTTATTAAGCCTTCCTGATACATTCAAGTTGGCCTATAGTTGGAAAATGATGTTCACATTAATGACTCGTCTTCTTCAGACTTAAATACTGCAATGAATGAATAAGGGGTGTAAAACATTACAGAGAATTCTGCAATGTTATCCACTCATGAAACTAAAAATAAAGTGGACAAAGGTAGACAGAAACAAGACTGTTGAAGATTTCAATCATTCAACTCGCCATCAAGCATACTAGAACCAAGTTAGCTCCCAGGCTTGGGCAATCAATAATTGTCAATTAATTTGGTCTGACAACATATTAGTAAAAAAACGCAACTTAACTTTGAACAAAATGTTTCCATTCCATTCGAGCAAATGTTAGCAACTTTAACATTATTTAAAGCAGACACTCATAGGCTGAAGATGTGGTGTGCAACACAGGTATGCAGTTAGCAATATTAGATTATTTAGTTGTACACTTTTCCCTCTGCATACAATAGTGTTGTGCCTAAATGTGTAGTGTTCCCTGTTCTGGGGCAGATGTTATTCCTGTGTAAACAATCTCACACCTGCTAACCGTGGACATTGTTTGGGATCAAAATTGGTGGCATAAGGCTATTCCTGCTCATTCGTTTTTGTGGTCTATATTGCCAACACTCCAAGCTAACCAACCCCAGCTGTCTATTGATAATATCTGCAGCAAATAGAAAAACGCTTAACTAGCAATTTGCTACCAGATACTGGCGGCATGCAGAGGCCTTTTGTCAACTAGCTAAAGTAGTCATGTCTTCCTCAAGGAGACAGGATGATGCAAGAACTGCCGAAATTTTGATGTCAATGACTAAAACAGTAGATATTTTCGTATAATGTTACAAGATAATGGCAAATGTTGGCTTGCAAATTTCCTGTACAAAAGTAATTTGAAACAAATTACTTTCACATTCACCGTTTCATCTAGAATGCTTTAAAAAATGGTTCATATCAGCCATAATGACTATTCTGCAGGTTAGACCCAGTTTACCAAATTTGTCGTTGGTTATCCACACTGATATCCCTGTAATATTGGTGAATATAATTACAGTTAATGAACTGTCACATGTAGAGACCATATTCCTCTTACAATAAACCCTATACACTCTTATCCTGGCAATGGGAAACCTGGATAAGATATATGGGGTATCTCAATATTATCCAGGATACTACCCATGTAAACATGCTTAATGGAGAGTTTTGCTGTCTGTGTGAACTCAATTTTGCATAGTATCATTGGTAGGGTAGAGTTTCCTGGAAGAAATATGGCAATAATCCTAGCCAGGTTCCATTTCTGGAGTGAAGATGCCACAGAATTGTGTTTCCATTATGAAACATGCTAATACAGGATTATGGGCTACTTAACCACTGAATGCACATGTCCTGTTACTGAACACTGCTAAATCATTGTTTGATGTAATTTTCTGTCTGTTTTAAGCCTGTTGTTTGTTTTATATGTTAAACTTTTTATGCTGTTTCCTTGGCCAGGACTCCCTTGCAAAAGAGATTTTGAATCTTAATGGGAATATTTCTGGTAAAATAAAGGTAAAATAAAAAATATTTGACTACTGCTATAAACAATAACTTCAGTGGGACCAATTGTTAAAAAAAGGGTCAGTAAAATTTAAAAGTTAAAAAAAGTTTTCATTATAAATGCAGTTCTAACTAGCCTAGGCTGCTAGCTAAAACATTTGCAGAAGAACAGACATGAAGAAATTATGTTTTTGGTCTTGAGTGCATGGATGCGGGCATATTTGAGTCTTGGCCTAGTTACATGAATTTACAAAGGGATGTTATGATATTTGGCTAACTGCTCAGTGCTCCCGGACATTGGACTATAGGCTATTTGGCTTGTTTAATGTGGTTATGATTTAGTGTGTGAGGATCTTCATCTTGGAGCAACGTGGGGGGCGGGGAGCCTATAGTGGTGTTTGCTGTAAAATTACCGTTTTAGTACAAATAACTGACTCGATTCTCTACAATGGGACAGCCCAAGTTAGCCGAGAGAGTAAACACTAGTAGAGTATTAGCACTTTTAGCTAACTATTATTGGCTGTTAAATCGTTCTCCTTAGCTAACTTCATAGTTTATTCGTGCAGAAAAGTGGGTTTCTTACATGATCGTTACTCGCCACTAAGTGGTAACGTTACTTGTCTGGTGTTACGGTCTTCAAAATTGAAAATATATATATTTCTTTAGATCTTTTGCTCAGAGTGAAAACAGACCCCCCCCTACGTGGTAACATTAGCTTTAGTTAAACTTCCAGTAGCCGTTAGCTAGCGTGGCTAGCTTAGCATGGTATTGTGGGCTAACGTGAGTATGCTAGCTAGGAGACAATGAGCTGTGAGTGCAGCGGGCTTGGCTAGCATCGCCTCGCTGCTCCATGCTGTGTCGGCTATAGTTAATACCGCTAGCAGCGAGGCTAGCTCGTCTTGCTGCTCCATGCTGTGTCTATAGTTAATACCGCTAGCAGCGAGGCTAGCTAGCTAGCGAGTTGTAGCACTATCAACAATAAGAAGAGAAAAAAAATCAAGAAACTTACTGACTTAGCTAGCCACTCCTATTCCAACCCAAGATCGGTCCATGATGACGGTCGCTCCATGGAAAAAGGACTACCAAACTAATAGTCGAAATTACGAGAAAATCTCTCTAAAAAAAAAAAAATCTGAAGCACCAAAATCCAGTGGCAATGCGCTCCCCAAGACATCCAGCATAAGAGAGGAGGGGAGGCCAGCGATTCACTGGACTTCTGCCATCACACTTCGAGATACCGCTCCAAACCGAAAACACCGACTGGAGAGGACATTTTACCAGTACGCTTTCAACCCCTAAACGTTTTTTTAACCTTCTCCTGTTATCCCCTCGCAATTAATCCAACAGGGAATAGCTTTCCATCCAGGTTAATTCCTTCGTATTTTTTTGCCGTTTCTGGATATGCGCCGCGGTGGTTTCTTCGTATCCCCCAACGCTGTAGACTGATACAATGTAACCAACAAGCAGCGAGCGGTTAGGAAATCCAGGACTAATGTTCCACTCGGATTGAACTGTCACTCGAAAGCGCCCGTGTAAAAGATATGGAACTGGATTCAGCATACTAAGTGGACTGATTTTTATATTTGGATTATCTGTATGGCTTATTTGCAGGCGATTTTTGTGGCATGACATTTATGAAATGTAAACCGATAATAAGTAATGTTATTGCAACATTATAAACTGAATTTTATTAGTTCTTAAGTGATTTAAGAGTTATCTTAGATGGCTATCTTGTCAATGCATTTCTCAAAACAGTACTACAGGCCTTTATTTAAAGAGAATGAAAACAAATCCCATGTGGCTAGCATAACATTATATAAGTTTATGATTTAGACAGTTATTAGATATACATGGGAGGAACTCTTTTCAAGACAGTGGATTATATCCCTACCCCTACTATCCCTAGGTTTTGGTTCAATTTCCTCCAAACCAAATTACTTTCAAGCATTTCACAAGTGCATCATATTAAAGGCCAGAACTAGAATTGTGCTGATACTTTGATTACATATAAAAAAAAATAATGCTGAGTTCAAAAGTTGATCTAACATCTTTGCAACTAAATACCATTATAATCCAATGAACTGAATCTGTTAACAAATAACCAAGTGTGAATTTCTTAGAAAACAACATGGTGATAAATACAGAGGAAGGGGACCCTTGAAGATATGTTAGGATTTCATTTTGCATAGCACCACAGATAACCTTTCATGTTTACCAGCTTCAAACGCAGTGGAGGCTTTAAGTCGTTGTCTCTCTGTGCGCTGGTTTCCCCGGCAACAAGAATATGATAATGTTGCCTTTGACATGACAGAAGGAATCATCTCGCTAACAAACAGAGACAACAGGCACAGGGAGGGCTGGGGAGAGGAAGGGGAGGGGGCTGAATTAATGGACTCATTTTCACACAGAGGGAGAGCAGCAGTAGTCACCATCCTCCATCTTCCTCCACTGCCTCCATGCATTCCTGCTGGCAGGCACACTCATGCCTTCCCAAGGGAATAGCTAGCCTCCATTGGCAAGCTTAATAACAGTCAGTGGGCAGTGGGGATTGGAGAAGAAAGATTCCTGGTGATGACTGTCCTTCAAGGCTGAGGCTCCAAAACCCTCCAAACCCCACCCAAGCACTGAGCATCACACATACTGAAACCTAAAATGAGCAAGCTGTATCGACACCATGTTTTTTCATCATTTATAGAGGGCTAATTAGTCAGCCATGTTATACTGCTATGTCCACATCCAGAGGGCTGGCTTGATTTTTGTGTAATCATCTTCTAATACTATATTAAACAAAATGTAAGATTAGCTCTATATGTGTGCTTTAATTGAAAATATTCTAATACAGTATTAAAATACACGATTTGCTGTAACACAAATAACAACAGAGACGGATGTTAAATAACACAAATACTAATAAAATCACAAATAATGTAAAATACTGATCAAGTAGTATTGAGGCGCAATCAACAGATTTCAATAAGATTTCAGTCTTTTTTATAATTAGATTTTGAATTAATTTCATTTGGCAACAACTCAGAATTGAGTTTTAACACCTTTTCCACTGACATACTCCAGAACATTCCTTTCTCAAGTTGGTATGACACACAAAGCTTAAAAGATCATTCTTATTTATTCTTTTTATTTAATTTTATATGTGATATTCAGATGGCTTTCTCAAAGCAGACTATTTGGCGGTATAGGTACACAAGATTTACGTTTCTCTGGCCTGAGAGTAAATAATCAGCTTAAACTTGAATGTGTGGTTTAATTCTCAGGTTATAGTTATGTAAACATCGGCTGTTAATCCACCGCAAATGCTTTAAGGATGGGAGTCATAAAGGGAACCGCAATAAGCTTCACATTTAGGGCAAAATCTTCCTCCTTTGACATAAAATAAACTGTTGCTATTGACTAAGAATCAACCAAGAATTAACAGTTGGCTTTATGACTGTCATTTATTTTACATTAGCTACATTTAGCTAATGTCTGTGCAGAGACTGCCATAGAACCAAATCACGCATTTGAGTGTTGCTTCAATCTTTCGACTGCTCCCAGGTCAAACAAGGACTTTAAATAATGCGTGAATGAGACGAAAAAACAAAACAAGATTTGTCCTTCAGTGCTGAAAGACGCAGCACAATTCTCAGATATTTAAACAATTTAATTATCTATCAGATTTAGCATATCAGCGCTCTGAGAAGGATGTGAGATCAACCATTGCCGTAATTACATCAGTTTTGTAGTCCTTCTCAATTTGTGTGGATATTGGGGAAAAACAGACATTTGTAGACAATTGTATTTTGTTATATCCTACCATATTTTCCCAACTGTAACAATTATCTGCCATATTATTAAGAGAATAAAAACATGTCATGTGAGCCTGTGGCAAAAACGTTCCTTCATTTGTTGTCTGTGATGTTGCAATATACTAAGGAATAATCCATAATTAACCTATAACGAGTCTATTCCATAATAATCCATTATAATTTAATGCATCTATTATTCCTGCTGATAAGAAAATGGGAGTCTTGAGGAGTCTATTTTACAGAATCAAGACAATTTCAGCTTGACAAATTACCATGTTCAGAGATTCCCTTCTTCTGACAGATGAATGGTGTTGAAAGCGAAGTTATTGTCAGAACTGTTCTGAACTGCTTGATGTGTGGAAACGGAGAATAAATACCAGTGGGAAGCTCGCTGCGGTATTATAACCTGATGTGAGAGCATAGGAGTTGATAAAAGATTAGATTTCCCATTACTTCATTGGGTATTTCTGCTGTGTTCTCTGTGATGAGACTATAACTGCACCATTCTAAATCTCCCCTACTAGATGTGTGTTGCTACCATCTGATTGAGGGAGGTCAAAAGGTCACGGAACAAATTGAGTACTTATCACAGGACCTTTGGAAATGCCTGTGAATGAAGTCCATCTGCAATGGAAAACTCCATTTAAAACAGAATTTATGCATCTGTTTAGCTTTACAAAAACTCAAAAGACACTGCAGTTGGTCTGGTCTATGTGCTGTGCAGATTCACTGGTATTTGCACGAGGTCTTCTCAGATCACAGAATTCGGTGGTTGAGGTGATTTATAGAACATTCTTATTTAATCCAGCCCATCCCTCAAGGACAAACAGGTCGTGCTACAGCTGTTTTCCTCATGGAGAGAGAACACGTCAGATATCTATTTTCTCTCTCTGTCTTACCCACTCGCCTTGAGGGATGCAAGCCTTCAAAAGTTCTCGTGCTTCGCTTCCTCAGATGGGGCCCACCCCGGACCAATGGACTAACCAGAGCTGACGAGCCGACGAGCCATGAGACACACTGGAGACTGTACACAAGCAGGCAGGGAGGGCAACTGCTGCGGACAGGGATTCTGCTCTACTTAACAACTTTATAAAATCCAGCTCTTACATCGGAGTCCAAAGCATGCCTGATACACAGGCAATCATGGGTTTGATGAGGAAATGATGTGTTCCGTGCACTAACCCTCGCAGGGACTGACTGGATAAGACAGCGAACAGACCATAACTGCCTAGATCTACAGCTGCGGAGAAACGCGAGCATTGGCTTGGTGAAAAAGGATGAATTATCTGGGATGAGGCTGAGATGTTTGCGATCTGCGAATAACTGGCGACATCAAGACAATTTTAATGGATGTCATGCTTTTGGCAAATTGTTTTCGATTAGCCTACCCATGCAAGCTCCTTTTCTAAATATTGCTTGCTTTCTTCCTTTGTACACGCACCATTGGGCGGAATCCTAGTCTTTGAAAGGAGAGGCAGTGTTTTGTGACACAGTGAGATGGATGAGCCACAAGCCGTTCCCAGGTTGTATTGTTCCCCAGCCAACCACCACCTCTCTAAGTGTTCCAAAGCCTAATTCCTCATCCCAGCCTATGGGGGTGGGGGATGGGAACCCTGCGCCTTCACTCCAATCAGTCTCCCAGCAAGCATACAAAGGTCCTGCTGCTTCTACAACTGGAAACTTGGCTAGCAGGTGGAGCGGGGCGATACTGGCAGGATTGGAGTCAATTGCATTTCATTTCAATCAGGAAATTCAATCGGCCATCTTTGTCAGTCCAAATGAGGAATAAACACATTGCATTTTTTTTTTTTAGAGACATTGTGTCTAATTGAATTTAAACCCCCCCCCCAGATGAGTTTGGATGAGATTAGAAAGAATGGAATTCGAGTTAAAAGTCCGACTCCTGAAGCAGGTGGTGATTATGCGTTGCTAATTCCTCACAAGATTGAATGATGCTCCTCTTGTTCAAATGCCCCCAGGTGCCGTGACTTGTCCTGTCCCCCCATATTCACTGGCGTGATTAACAGTGGGGTAGCATGTGAAGTAGTAGCAGAAACAGCCTCAGGCAGAGGAGAGGGAGCGAGGGAGGGAGGAAGGCAAGGAAGTGACTAAGAAAGGAAAGACTAGAGGTACATTGGCGTGGTTCAGAAACAAAAAAAGCTAGCGCTCGCATTTCATCTGCGAAGGTTCACTCTGTAAGGGACGAGCGGAACGAGGATCAATTAGATTTCTAAATCTTTTGTGCATTAAAAAACCAACAGCAAACGATCTTATGGTGTGTTTATTTAAGCATGCTCAGAGAAAACCGCATGGGTTTAATCGTTCAGGATATCAGCACAGAGCTTGTGTTTGGGTCTCAGATGTCTGCTCTCATCCAGAGAAATGCCACAGTCGTGGAGAAAGAAGAACAGGCCACCCACAGGGCAAGTAGTTGTCATCATTGATTCACTGGGGGTGAATTTAGCAAATTCTTAAGCAGCCCCTCTGGAAAACACCTTCTGTGGGGGGCGGGGGGGGCTTCACAAAAGAGAGCTCTTACCCTTTTATGGGCAGCTGGGAGGATTGGTGCAATTAGGTGGCCTAACGTTGAATAGAGTGGAGCAGAGGCTTGTGGCTAATCTGCAACCCGAACAAGAGTAAATCTAGGCTCATCAGCGAATAACAGTCAATAACAGCATAAACAAAACATAACACGTCGGGATGGGTGCGTGCTGTTGATTCATGCAACGTTTTTTTTGTTGTTTTTTTTAACACCACGGCAAAATATACCCTCAGGCAAGAAATAGCTTAGTCAAAGAACCACTCAAAACATTTAGGAGGAAGTAAACATGCAGCAGTGCAAAAGCAGTTAAAATATTCAAACAGAAGATTGCACTGCACTGGCAGAATATCAATCAAAACCTGTCACAACAGCACTTGAACCAGAGAAAAGATGTTTAATAACAAGATGTCTGAAAACATGAGTGCGCTTCAGTTCCGCGGTGGTGAAAACAGACTAAATAAATTATTTCTAGTCTACGCATGTTGGGCTTCTGGACTGGAGTCGTGGTGTAGATTTGGCGCCTTTGTTTGTTTGCCAGTAAGGTAAAGATGGTGTTGTCACTAAGAGGACTCCATCACACTAAGGCCAGCCTGTTATGAATCTGAGAGGCCTGCCTCTGACAACTATTGTTGCTTAAATAATGAGTAGGGGATAGTGATGCCATTGCTCTTGTGGCCAATAGGTTCTTGAGTCACAATAGAGATTAAATATTCCTTCCCCTGCGGTCTCATTAAAACTGAAGGTGAAACTAAAACAGCAGTACGAGGTTTTTAGGTGTGGGGGAAACATATTTCTGCATTTATTTACTTGGATAACTCAAATCAAACAGAATGAGAGAACCACAAATGAAGGGAACCTTAAGTTTTATTTTTGCTGAAGAAAACAAAAGGTTTGAGTACAGTGGAAAATATAGATCCCTGACTGGGTGACTGTTGTATAGTGTATGTGTAATATATTTTTAAACAATTTTTTTTTTTCAATTGCAAATGCCCATCATAAAATAAGACAAGCTTGTCCACGTTATTGCTTCAACTCCTGTTACAATAATGATCAAATGGCCCAATGGAAAATGTTCTCGATTTTTCTCAACAAGATAATATTCCACGTCTTCATGGGCTGCAGCCAGTCACATGCTCTCTTTGTTTTCCTTCCTTGCTTCTTCTCTGACGTCAGTCCGCAGCTGATGGAACCAGCCCCTTCTTGGCACCCTGGTGGTACTGACTCTCAAGCTTCCCTGTGAGAGGGAGAGTGAGAGAGAGAGAGAGAGAGAGAGAGAGAGAGAGAGAGAGAGAGAGAGAGAGAGAGAGAGAGAGAGAGAGAGAGAGAGAGAGAGAGAGAGAGAGAGAGAGAGAGAGAGAGAGAGAGAGAGAGAGAGAGAGAGAGAGAGGGAAAGAGAGAGAGAGTGCAACTTACTGTAACCGAGGGACCTAAGGGAGTTGGCGACACGCAACACTTGCAGGGGATAAAAAAAGACAAACTACAGTACAGAACAGCTGGCGGGACGGATGCACACAGAACAGGAAGGAGAGGGAAGACCGAGGGAGCGAGTCGGAACGAGAGATGAACGCACTGCGGGGCTAAAGAAGCGCGTGCGCCGCGCTGGGCCGGGCCACGCTTCCGCTTAGAGGGAAGGCTAGATGGGCCGTGCAGAACAGCCAATTACTACACGCAGACACAGAAACAAACACAGACTTGTTAGGGCGTCGAGCCCATATGTTCCTGTTCATTTCCCCTGCGCGCGCTGTGCACACGCAGGCCTGGGCCGCCCCGGCCTCGGAACTGCGCACTTCAATCGCTAATTGAAGAGGGACCACTCATCCGCACACTTTCGCTTCCATAAGTAGGAAGGGGTCTGGCTTCAGCTCGTCGTGTGTGTGTGTGCGTGTGTGTGTGTGTGTGTGCGTGCACGTGCACTAACACACCTCTGAGTCTTTTGCTGTCTGGCTGGATGGTAAAATCGGCAGAGAAAGGTCCGGAAAAGTTGAAAGGTCACAGACAACGACCGTCGTGATAAGTAAAGGTGATGCGTGTACACGTGTGCGGGAAACCGTCTCTTGTTGCGCGGACTGCAAACGCTGATCTGATTCTCTTCGCCAACAAAGGAGAACGTAGCGGTGTCTATTCCTCTCTAAACAGCTCAATCTACCTCCATCCCAACCTGCGTCGGTAACAGTAATTATACTATATAACGTACCGCTACAGTGTGAGTCTTGGGTCTGTGAACTGAAAGGAATCGACGGAAAACGCTTTGCGGAGGAGTGTTATGCAAGACATTATATCCAGCGCAGGCAGATGATGAGAGATGAAGATAGATGGTCTTGAACCATCGATACCGTCATATAGATTCACACCGTGACGCTTGCGTCCATTGTCTCCTTCCTTTGTATGCGGTTATTGGCTTTCGGCAGCGCAGACAGCAGCCCACACATGAAGCAACGCTAAGGACCTTTCGGCCCCTTTGTGCTTGTGGGAATTCTTGCCCCCTGACAAGATGTAATACCAGGCAGATAAGACCAGCGAAGGACCAAGAGAAAAGTCGAGCGAGCCCAGACTTATTTTGGGGCCCCAAGCTGAATTATCATCCCCCTTTTTCGTCCACCAGCAGAGCTCCAGTCGCTAACGAATGAAGCAGAAAATCTGGTATTTTCCTAAACTCAAGCCCAGTGCGAATCAGAGTCAAAAAAACAGACCTCCAAGGACTAAGTGGATCTAAATAAACAGCAGATGGGCCTAGATAAAGGCTGGGGTCCTGGGTTTGCAAAACAAAGTGATGCAACAAATAGAGTTCAAAGAGACATCTGAGCTTTCCCTCTCGATCGCGGCTGCTTCTCGCCGCGCGGCAGTTTGAACATCACTCTCCCCGACGCGAGCTCTATTTCAGGAAGGTATTTACAAGGAATCTACGGACGCTGCCCGGGCCCTGTTGTGACCGCAAAGCTGATCTCGCAGATGAAAATCTCTTCTCCGCGGCTCCTTAGAGTCAATTCAATGAGTGTTTGGTCTAATTCCAGACCCAGGCAGGCCTCTTTGTTCTGGGAGATATGAGAGTGTTGCCAAACTATCTGACTGTGGTCTTTCTTCACCGAATCTATTTCGTTTAAGAGCAGGGAAAACGATGCCTCCGTGGCAGCAGCATTAAGACTGCTAACAATTTCAGAGACGTTTTCTTACAAAACACTGCCGGGGCATTCTCAGAGAATTAGCAGTTATTTTTAGGCGCACCTGGGAGACTTGAGGCAGTCCAGCAGCAAGTGACACGCAAGTGGGTAACCTGGTTTTTCTGAGACACAAAAAGAACCATGTGAATCCCCAGTGTGGATAAAGACTCCAGGTCTAAAACTGACTCTCTCCTTCTTACACTAGGTTCTCCCTAGTTGCTCTCTCTCTCTCTCTCTCTCTCTCTCTCACACACACACACACACGCTTGGATCTCTATAGAGTCTCTGTCTCTCTCTTTCTCTTTCTACTGTAATTCTCTCTCGAGGCTCTAGCCCCCCTCTCTTTCACACACACTTTCAGCTACTCTGCCCACAGCCTGTTCTCACACACGCACACACACACACACACACACACACGGGCGCATGCACGCACGTACACAAACATGCATGTAGACATACTGCTCTGCGCTTCTTTTCTCTTGTCTTGTACAGATTACTGTACTTCATGCCTGTGGGGTCGGTACAGTGCCTTGAGTGGGTAGAGTGAGTGAGTCGTCACATTACAGTGCAGTTACATCACATTCCAGCAGTCTCCCAAGCAACCAGGTGTCCTCCAACAACAAAAGCGACATATCTCCTGGCCCTTTCTCGCTCCTTCCCTGCCACCGTCTGTCACGCGACGTTCTCGCGAATGTAACAAACAAAACCTCACCATCGTCACGAACCCGCCATAGCAGAACGCATAAGCTGCACCGAAGTGCAAAGGAGCTAGTGGGCTGTGCTTGGACGACGAAGGCAGCTAGGACAGGCCGGTGGGCGGTGTGAGTTTGTTGTTCCTGAGAGCAGCAAAACAGGGGGGGGGATGGGGGGTTAAGAGGTGAGGCCTTGTTTCTTTCCTGAAGAAATAAGCCGTAGTGACTCATCTAAAGCCCGAACTCCGACGGGGGAGAGTCCGCTGTTTGCTGCTGGTGGGCTGACCGTGGCTTCTTGCTGAACCCGACCGAAAACTGGTAATCAGAGGTCTCAGCCTTGGCCTGCAGATATTATACCACCATTATGTAAGAGAAAAGAGTCGAGGTGGGCAAGGAGAGATAGTGAAACAGATGTGTGGTGATTTACAGAGTAAACTACTCAAAGAGTAGAACAAAGAGTGAGAATACAAGAGGGACGCCGTCAGATGAAAACCCCCAAATGCTATTTTTTTTAGGATTTAAGTAAAACAGCCTCATTTTCAGAGTGATGCACAAGAATTCTTTCATGCAGCTTGCTCTGTCCCAATGGTCCACGAAAACTGACTTCAACAAAAAAAATCACCACAACGGGAGCTGCAAGTTCGCGATGAAGAGCCCCGACATCACAGAGCAGAAAGAGATAGCGATAAGAAGAAAGAATGGAAAACATGATTGAAAGGACGAGGGAGTGTGTGAATGTGTGCGCGCGCGTGTGTGTGTGTGTGTGCGTGTTCCTCCGTCCTCCAGGGTTTTGGAGCTTGTTATCTCCTGAAGGTAATGGAAGACCATCCCTCAGGGACAGTGTTCCATGAAATTGTGAAAGCTTTGAAAAGACACAGGACTGTCCTCCAGGTGTAACCGATAACGTAGCATTTTGCGCTGTGCCATAAAACTGATTAGTGAAATCTTGCCAGCGCTGGATGGACATCACCTAGCGCTCCTGGGGCCTGACTGTCTGTTACTGGCTGGACATTGGCTGCCGTTTGTTTTTCCCTGATTAAAAATGAAAGCAGCCCCAGAACACTGTGTGCTCTGGAGCCAAACACTCTTATCAGTCTTACTTCAAAAAGACCTCCTCATTTCATTTTATGCCTGTGCGCCTGAGGACATATTATGGTTAATTGGATTTCACTACTTGTTTTATGGAGAATGACTGACGTTTAGCCAGTAGCCATGCTACGAGACCCACACACAGTGGTTAGCATGGGGTCATTCGTATGTTCCCAGGGTGGCAGGGGAAGACTCATTAATATTCATAAAAGAGGTGCTCTGATTGGCCGATAAGATACTGGCGATATGCGATATGCCGCGTGGCCCAATCAGCGCCGCCTAATTTGCGAGCCGTAGGAACCAGAATAGTAATTAATTTTTAAACGAGCAGTGATATCTGTGTGGTGTTTGGGGTTGCCATGGTTTTTAAATGGCTTTATTGGTAACGCGATGTGTCAGAGCCAGAATGTTGTTTCGGCCAATCAGGTAGCGAACATAGGACCCTGGGAGCATAGATACGCTCCCGTTAGCATCCTCTGGAGGTGCTAGCTAGCTTCTGCCCTGGGCTAGAATGGTGATTGTTTGCAAAATTTTAAATTTACACATGACATGCGAGAGAACGCCTCTGACTCGACACAGAAAACTACTACATTTCTCAACACCGGATGCATAAGATTTGTTATGAAACAAAAGCTCTGACACACTCTGGCGTTGCACTTTTCTGACTCAGGCAAGAACTTGAAAACTCCCCAGACCTGGAACAGATCAACAGAACCACATAAGTGTGGCTGCTTGGTCAACACAAAGGAAAGGAAAAAAAAAAAAAAGCTGCAGAAAAACAGTTGGACTTCTAAACAGAAAACTCTGATGTACAATAGCTTTGAATGAAGGGGAGAAATGGCAGGGGATCATTCCTGGCAACCCCCTCATCTTTCCTCTCTGTCTGTTTCCCTCCAACCGTCCATCACCCCTCGTTAAAAGCCGCCTATGAATATTCCATCAGGCAGCGGAGCCCCTCCTCTCCCTCTTCATCTGCTAATTCTGTCACTCTGTAAGTATCTTACATAAATGTTCACATTTACGTACACGCGTGTAATTGTAGGTGACTTATATTTTCATAGACATCAGTCAAGGATATAAGAAATGTCAAAGGGTGTAAGAAACAGAGAGGAAGGCGTTTTTTTGTGTACATCAAATAGCTGCGAGCTTAGCTTTCTTATGACTTCCTTAAAGATGTTCTGCGCGATATTAGCGAAACGTTAGTGTTTGTTAAACCTCTCGTTTTGGCCCCGGATGGTCAAAGTATAGTTCTTACATATATAATCTATGAACCGAATCCCAATTTTACCTCATTCTGCTTCTAGTTTCGTTTTAGTTTCATTTTAGTCACCATTTTCCCTGCGCTGCCGTCTCGTGCGCCAGTGACTTGATTGACAGCCTTCGCCTGAATGTTCATTGGTGCGTTGGGTTTGCAGGGTGGGTCCAGGTGAGTCTGTTGACCTCACACACAGAGGCACTGACACACTGACTGCAGTGAGAACATGACAGGGACCCAACCACTGCTCCACAGCACCACGTCACTACCAGAGGCTGAAATTATACAAGAATTCTGCCGAGTCTCTTTAAGGTGCGTGGGTATTTTGCATTAAATGTAAAGGAGATAATAGAGATTTCTAATGTATGCTGCCCAACGGTAATGAGACCCCAGAGTGAGATAAACTACCTTAATATTCTAGAATCTTAGCAGAGTCACTCAGTGGTAGGCCTAGTGGAATCTGCAGGAGTGTCAATTTACAAGGCCTCAGAACGTTTTTACACAAAGTTATCCCTTCTCCTTGCCATGATGCTACAATTAAAATCATACCGGGTAAAAAAAAAACTATTATGTAAATTCTGTTACATAATAGTTAAAGAAATCCTTTGCAGCAGAGGTTACATTTATCTGAATTTGTTTACTAAACAGATAGTACTGATATTAGTTGGGTGTTGATATAATATGTTGCACACCAAAATTACAGTAGTTACTATGTGATTAATCTGAAAAAGAGACAGATTTAAAGGGTTTCTGTCAAGTGATCAACTTTGCTAAACATACACATGGTTAGGCAAGGCAAAGCACACTTAAATACTTGACAGGTTTGCACTAGTCTCCCACTTGTAGATTCATATTGAAATCCTTTTGAACACTGTTTTTGTTCTTGATTTTCCGTTTGGTGTGTCATTATATAAAGCTTATTAAATTTGTTGGCCATCGCTGTGGCCAACAGACTGAAAGTTAAGAATCGAACACTTTATAATGCTAAGAAGAAAGACATTCTAATCTATCGGAAGTAGGTGTGTTCCACCCTGTCTCATTAGAACATACTAATGTGAATATGGTTCATTTGAATAAGACACACATTTAATATACTTTTAGACTTGCATTAAGCCTTGAGCGATGTCTCAGACCATATATATATTATTCTGTTTTAAAACGAATAACAAACACGGCTCTTTTAACTGCTGTTCAAAAAAAAGTACAAGATTTACACGCTTTCACCTATGGCTGATATTCCACCAAACACCAACAACTCCACAGCTGTGTTATGTTCAGGCACATTGAGTAGCATTATCCGCAACATTGAATGGCAAGTCATGCTTAAAGCACGTGATTCAACTGCCCCTATTTCCTCAGCGGGCAAATTCATTCAGCAGTGAAAAACACTCCCTCTCCAAGGAAACTCCAAGGTACTCTATAATGTCTTTTTTGTGGTAGTGCAAACCCCCAGACCCACATCACCACTCCACACTCGCTCTCTGCTCATTTGCAGGAGTTCCTCAGGCCAAAGCAGTTCTCCTGAAGCTCTGCAGGCACAATACATGACGTGACGACATGTCGTTTTCTGTGATTACAAGCAGAGGATTCTAGAAGTCGTGGAAAAGTTTGCAGCTTAAGTGTGAAGTGTAATACAGTCTCACGTAAATAAAACGTACTTAGATTATTTTATTAAAAAGATAATGCTCGATAAAGAAAATACATGATTTGTGGGAAATTGCATTCAAAGTTTGACAGCACAGTTTCCTTTTTGCCATGACAATGTCTCTGGGGCAAATGGACCCGGATGGATTTCTATTCAACCTGACAGAACCATGTTCCATGCTCTGTCAGTGTTTGCTAATGAACAAGGGTCAAAACAAATAACATCACTCCAGGGCAAAAAACATCATCTATGTTAGAATTAGCTTGAGACGCTGTCCATTTGATTATAAAACTGTTTAGGCTAGGACTGAATGATATGGACAAAATATCATATTGTGATTATTTTAGCAGATATTGTGTTTGCAATATAACAATAATATCATATAATATAATCATATAATATCATTTTTAAGGTCTAGTCATTTTATTTTAAAAGTTTATTGTGGGAATACATTTACCAGCTATATAAGTGTAACACTATGGGATTACACCGTCTCCTGTTGGATTTCCCAGAGATGACCAATCTCCTTGTATTACTGTATATGGACCTAGTATGTATGGGGGTGAGTGGAGCACATCCACAGTCTCCACAATATGGATATTATGTTCCTTCATACTGCAATATCAATGTGAATTAAATATATTGTTCTGTGTATTGCAGACTATTCCAAATGTCATACCTTTGGGTTCTAGCTTCCTCACTTTGTCTCACCCCGATTTACTGTTAGAAATATAATTAATTTCCCAAATGAGAGCAGCATATAAACAAAGACTCAAGCAAGACCACAAGAGAGTGAAATTGTTAGCATACTCTAGCCTCACTTCACTGTGAAATTTGCACAAAAACAGCATCCGCAGCACTCACCAGTGCATAAACATAGTGCTTACCCTTCAAGCACGGAGGCTAGCTTACTATGATCCAATTTAGAAGTGCGAAAACCAAAGAAAAACAACACAGTTAACGAGGGTGGAAAAACATGCCCATGCCCATGAGGGACTATACAACAGTACTGTGGCTATGTGATTGGTGATTAGCAGGTAGGCTAACACCATGATTCACCCCCTTAAATTAGCTCCCCCAGACAGGCCCCAGTAGGAATTGACGATGACGGAGAGCTGGATACTAAAAATGAAGTGGATGGTAATAAAATCAGGTCTGAAGACCAGTGATAAAACCAGGGCCGGCAAATGCAAGAGGAAAAGATTGTCAAATGGCTGACTGGGAACCCAATACAACCTGCTGACCCCTGGTGTGACCCCAGGTTCTTATTGGTGGCCTCACTGAATTCAAACGTAATGGTCCACTGCAAAGGTGCTCACAGAGGCTGGCAGTTTGGCATTAATGGAATCTTCAGACCTATCTAAAAGTATTACACAATGAATAGTCTACAGTTCTATAAAACTGTCTTAGATTAGAGGTCACTTCACTCTTCACCGTTTAAATCTATGGGTTTTTCTAATGTCAGAAACACAGGTTTCAGGAAGGGGGGGGGGGTTTCTATGTGGGGGTTTTTTTTACATTTCTGTGACTACTCGGGATTTCTTTTATTATTCAGGATAGATACGGTGCTCTAGGTAAGATTGAGACTTGCCTACTGGAAACTAATACACCTCGAAACGAACTCCTTCTCTTCACTCGCCTCTGCAAATCTTAGTAAAAAAAAGCAGCTTGAATTCAGCCACATTTCAGCACCACGGAGCTGTCCACTCCACACGCGAAGAGTTGTTAATTCACAGGATAACCTACCTAAGTTACATACTGGCACCATATAAACGAAAAACGTCTGCACGATTTTAAGACACGACAGTGCCACTCATTCAAGGTGCTATATCACATGCACAACACGAGTGTTTCTATCTTATTATTAGGAAAAAGGGAAGTAATGCGCTCACCTCTTAATGGAATTCCTTATATCCAACCAGACACTTGTATTTCACATTATCGACATTAACGTAATGTCATTATCCTGGTATTTGATGTGTTTATGTATGAAGCCTGCTCACGAAACGTCCCTAAAGCTCCGGGTGATCATTCCTTCCCCCTTTACACGAAGTTGTTTTTCACAAGAGCAGCGAAAGGAGATTGTCCACTGTCGTTTCGTTTTGCCCCAAAACTAACGTTAAATCATCATTTGTTTCGGGAAGCTGTGAATACATTGCCCGTCTAATATGACCATTGCCAAAGCAGGCCTGCGCCAAACCGTACGTAGATAATAATTACTCTAATGGATTCACTTTTACTGGTAAAAGAAAAAAAAAATAGCCATTGCACTGAACTGAAGTTGAAGGTTTTCTGGATAACTCCCTCGGTCGATGCGATGCTGATGTTGCCAAAGCACCGAGCACACGCGTCTCCTTTAAGGATGTGAACGCATCAGCTGCGTTCACTGCAAATAAATTGCGCGTATTTTTTCAGACATACAATAACTAAATAGGCTACTACAGATCATTTCTCATCTTTTTTTCCAAGAGCACGTCTCGGCCATTTGTTAAAGTGAACAGTTGTTGTGCGGTGAACAGGGGATGGGGTGCGCTATAGCCTCCCACCACATTCAGTTTTGTCTGCGTTAGTATCTTATTCTGGGTTATCCTGTTTCCCTCTACGCTGCACGTAAAATACCTTGCATGCACCGAATAAATCAGAGAATACTCACAAACTCCCTTTGATCGGTCCGTTGATACCATTGCTCAGGAGGGA
>OMKK01053662.1:0-45606 GCA_900302305.1 Polymixia japonica
TCCCACATCATCTGTATTTATCCTTTATATCTAGGCCTTATAATCCACGAAGGATCATCTGTTTACCGGATCTTTAAGCGCTGGCAGGCAGTGAACCAGCAGTGGAAAGTGCTGAACTATGAGAAAGCCAAGGACTTGGGTGACCCCATCAGTTCCAGCAGCAAGGGTGCTGACCGCAGTGGAAGGAACCCTCCCCATGGTTCAGCTGGAGCCAACAGAATAGGGAGGGCAAGTCAGAGTGTTAGGACTATTCTCAACCACCACTGTGGCTACACCATTTTACACATCCTCAGCCAGTTAAGACCCAACAGTCCACACATAAGCACCAACTCCAACCATGAGGTAGTCATGAGAGTGACCAGTGTATGAGGCTGGGTTATGGAGAGACAGAGGACTAAGGAATTGTGGGAGGTAAGAAGGTTGGTTGGGATTTGATAAGACTCCTAACCTAATCACACAAACACTGCCATTAACCTCTGGTCCCATATTTACTCTCAAATTCTCACTGAGCGCAAAGTTGAGCGTAGTAAAATGGAATAAAATCAAGGGTATGGAAGCAGACATGCTACTTCTGAGATGTGAAGAAAAGGAGAACATTTTTAACGTTGAGGTTACAGACAAAGGTTGTAGAAAAATAAGAACATTGACAAAAGGTTGGCCTAGGGGTAGTGAGGTTGTCACCCAACCAGAAGGTCCTGGGTTCAATTCCTGGTGTGGTCATACCCGTCCTACCTGCTCCAGGGACGCCGTACAAGCGGCTAACCCGACACCCTAACAAGAGGGCAAAAAGAGTATTTCCTCCTGGGAGATCGATAAAGTATATGAAAGAAAATCTACATATAGCTTTGATTCTAAAACTTGTGTACTAATTCTTCTGCCACCTGAATTACAAAAAATATAATTAATTCAGTGTTTGGTTTTGTAAAGATAAATGAAGCTTTTTGAAAAGGTTTGATTTTATAATGGAAAACCTTATGATGAAAATGGAACAGAATTGTATTCTTGCATCTGGTCCTATTCAAGCTACAACCATAACAATGCCCCCTCCATACTTGGTCCTATTTATTTCTGAGGGTCAACCGTGATCTGTTATATTTGAGCTGTCTGAGCTCTAGGCAGCACTGATGCATCACACATAAAAAGTACAAAAGCAACATTCATCTTTTGCAATAAAGCCATCTGTACATTTCAAACTTTGTATTTTATATCGCATATTTAGGCCACAATCCTTATCTTCCTCTTGAGTATACAGTGGCTTGAGAAAATAATGGGATGACTTTTTGCACATCTGATATTTCTGATAGATCTACACAAAATACTTAATTCTAACTGGAAAGGGTATTCTAGCAATGAATGTTAAGGTGCATCTTTCAATGTTTACAAAGTTTCATATGTTACTAAGACTATCTTACTACTTTAGTTTGTAGCTAAGGGTCTTAAACAGTATTTCTCTTTAACAGTTGTTCTAATTCTGTTTTTTCTTTCTAACAAATCTGATGCCAAGTTACTTCTGTAGACTTACATCTCAGTGGAACTTTAGGTTGTAGGATTGACTTTGCCTGGACCAAGGGTCATGTTCTGATTTTCTTACAATAATATACAGGTACATAGGCTATGGGACCGACCTGGTTAAATAAAGGCTAAATAAATAAATAAATAAATAAAAATTTCAATATACACTTTGCTTACTACATATTCTTTTCTTTTTTTTTAAATCATAAACATAACATCACATAGGCTGTCTAAAATCTGCACAGTTTTATAATCACAACATCTCATATAAAGATACATTCTGATGGACAAGATGAATGTTCCTATGATTTTGTATTTCAACTTGAATTTGTACCCTCAGGCCAACCCTACCCTTCTTCTGGTAATATGACCATGGAATTTGAACATTGTGCCTATGGTCAATATGCTTATAGGTTATAATAAGCTTGGTCTCAATTCTGTTTTGTCAAATACATGAAATACAATCGCAAATGCTCAAAGCACAGCTAATAAAATAAGGTTATCAAGAGAGAAATATGAATGTGTGGCAGTAAATATTTCAGACATGACTGACAAATATTTCAAGACATGATGAAATTAAAAGTTAAAATAGAAAATGAAAGAAATGTCAGTTCATTGTGAAATCTGTTTCATCCAAATATTAGGTACCTGCAGGAACTTGTGCCTCCTTGAACAAATATAATTCCTTTAGGGAAAAGTGAGTCCTGAAGGATTCTAATTCTGCAAAATTGCCATCAAATTAAATTATTTGTTTCAAAGGACTCTGAACATTTCCATTTAAATTCATAAACCAGAGTTCTAATAGATTGACCTCAAATCACACTTATTCCAAATGGTATGGGAAAGCCCTATTGATATGATGAGCTGTTTATGATACCAGCCGGGTTTTGTTTGTTTGTTTGTTTTTAATTCTTGCTTAGTGGATTGTTAAGAAACTTGTGAAAATAGTTAGCATTTCATATCAATTTTTTAATGGCTTCAAGGCATGCAGTTGGTAGATCCAATAATCTTGGGCATTTATGGTGAGTTCTGGCAGTTGTTAAACATGTCGTTTGTTTACAGGTTGTTTTGAAAAAACTTTCCAAAGTCAAACAAACACATGGAATTATTGGTATAGGTGAATGGTTCTGATTCACCGTAACATCAAATAATTTCATTGAAGGTGTGTTAATGCGAGAAAACACCATCATTCAAATTAGTATGCTCAGATTACTGCTTTCCGTCGACAAACCTGGCAACCCCTTGGTTGTTACATTGACGTAAAAAGATTGCGACCCGTAGTCGCTGGTAAACTAAACGTGGTTTGCTGAAACTGAAATTGAGCTGTCAGATCTGATAATACTTTCATTTAATCAGCCAGTACTTTAAAGGTTGTTTTTAAATAAGGTTAATCTAATGATCCAAAATGAATGTGTCCATGCCTCAGAAACGTTACTACAGACAGCGAGCCCATTCAAACCCAATGGCAGACCACACGTTTGAGTAGTGAGTGATGTGCACGGTTCTTCTTTCTCTCTGCATGTTCAATAGAAAACTAGCTAACTATTTAGATGATGTTTTGCTAACTACATTTGTTTCTTTGCTTTTAGCATCTAATGTAAACGTCATCAATGTGCGTGCCATGAATTAGTAGCTATACGCAAGTTGAGAAACAAATGCTTAGTTTGTTATTGCTGAACTAACTATTTGTATGCCAGGATCAGAGTCGCTTGGTTCGCCTTGTACAACGAGTACACCGAGAATATGACGTGCCAATTGTTCATCTAACGTGTATTCATAAAGTCTAGGACATCACTCACTATTTCTTCTTCAATGATCCCCCCAGTCCCGTTTGCCCAGAAAACATGGATTGGTCTCAGTTGTATCCAGAATTCTTCAATGGCATCCAGTCTGATAGAGGGACAGCTCAAGTGGAGTTTGCAGATATCGGCTGTGGATATGGAGGGCTTTTAGGTAGCCATGATTTGTTGTCCTATTTACAGCCATGAACAGTATGTGGCTTACTAAAAAAATTCAGTCAGAGAAACATGCAACATTTTCCATGTAGCTCAAAGACATACTTCTATGAACTTTGATTTAATACTCTTATTGTATATTACCACATGTTTCCAAGTTGGATGTCACCTCCATATTTTCATATTTACATATATATTTGTGAACTCCCCCTTTCTCTTCTCAGTGGAGTTATCTCCACTTTTCCCAAACAAGGTGATTTTGGGCCTGGAAATCCGTGTGAAAGTGTCAGATTATGTGCAGGACCGTATCCGCTCTCTGCGTGCCTCAAAACCTGGAAGCTACCAGAACATTGCCTGCCTCCGCAGTAATGCTATGAAGTACCTGCCCAACTTCTTTGCTAAGGGACAGGTAGGTTTGGTTCTCTATAATCTGGTGCTATCTATCAAAACAGATTTAAGTTACATTTACCCATAATCCCCTTCCCTGCTCCTAAACAGACCCTGGGAGTAATTGCATTTAGCGGGTAACTCAGTCAGAAATGAGGGGAGATTCTTTGCAGATTAATATGTGGAAATGTTGTTTGTTGAAAACAACAGAATTTGCCATTTTTGGTAAACCGAATTTGCTAAAATTAGAATTGGTTTTTGCAACAGCAGGAATTATCTGCTATATAGCAGTCTGACCTGTTACTAGAATTTGAAATGGTTCCTCACGTAACAATACAGACAACAGATTGTCTGAAAATTAAATTGTGAAAATGTATGTTGGTGACTATTTGGCTACCCTACGATATGTTATAAGGATATGCAAAAAGTAGTTGATTTTTTTTTAACAATTTGTAACAATTATAATTGGACACCTTGATAGTTGACTAGGACATATCAATAACTAATATTTATAAAGCATGGACTGTGGTATGGATGTTCTGAAACTGGTGTAGTGCATCTCTGAGAGCAAGTAATTACAAGAGACGCAATTTTCCATTCATTACAAGTAAGTCTTGTTTAAACCAAGTTGGCTTATAAACCAGGAGCCTTTTTGACATTAAGACTCATTAAGACATTGGGTCCCATTATATGGAAGGGAATATCACTCAATGTAAGAATCACTAATGCCACTTTTCCACTGCCGGAACGTGCTGTGACAAGCTGCGCCATCAAGCTGAGGTCACAGGTTCTAGTGTTTCCATAACTAGCCAAATAATTCTGCACAGTTCTCTGAACTAAATTTTAGTGCAGTTCAGGAGGTGGTTCTAGGGACAGAGCAGAGCTAGCAGATCAAGACTGCTCAAACGATACGATACGATACGATACAACTTTATTGTCAGCTTACACTGAAATGTGTCATCACAAGTTACAGAGGTTCCTTTTATGGAAAGTTCCTGAAATTTTTGGCATTAGAAAAGCGGCATAAATGGTATTCCTGTGGTCAGCCTTATTAATATTTTTGAACATCAATCAAAACAGCAGATTACTTTATTAAAGTATTCATATACATTATTATTTTGGTCTAGGACTGTGCAAACAATATTTGTGAATATGTACCTGCTGACATCACAAAATTGTCTTGGCTCTTTGGTTTCTGACGTAAAGAGTTCACAAATATTGTTTGCACAGTCCTAGACCAATAACATAATTTATGAATTCTTAAATGTTCCTGTCTTAAAGTGCTCTTTGATTGAACTCTCCCAGCTATTGTACCAAATGTGGTGCTTTAAGTAGCCATGTCATGACTTGCCTTATTTTTTAGGATAAATTCTCCTTTTAGGAGTTCAAGAGCAGCTGGAAATAAAACTGTACAATTCTTTTTTGATTAATGGGTTGTAGACTTGCAGTACTATGTACATTTACTCAAATACTGTACTGTACTGACGTCCCATATTAGGGGACTTCATACTTTCACTCCACTACATTTCACAAGGAAATATCCTGCTTTTTACTCCACTGCATCTATCTGAAAACCGCAGTTCCACTTACCTTGGTTTTCCATACAAAACATTAGATAAGATTGAACACGAAAATGATGCACTATCAGTGTTCAAACCTGTCAACTTTAAGAGCTAACTCGTCACGACACGTTCCGGCAGTAGCAGGAAAAAGGATGTTAGCGATTCTTACGTTGAGTGATGTTCCCCTAGTGGGACCCAATGTTTGCGTCAGAATATAGAGCCAAAACAATATGTTCCTGACTAACAATAAATCATTTATCTGTTTAATATATAGATGATTTATCTTTAACCAGCAACCTGCATTTTCAAGTTACTCATCCCAGTCGAGGCTTTGTTATTTAATAAGAATTGCTTAATTTCCCAACAATGGGGTTATTGAATGACACATCAGGCATCACATCAGCTGAGAATAGAACCATGCAAGAAGGGAATTTATCCTTTCCAATTAGCTGTAGTAATCTATGACTTGTTGAAACAAGCATTAGATCACGCAGTGTACTTACTGTACCAGGGTTATATTAGGCACGCTGGATAAATCTTTACCTGAAATGCCCCGACTGCAGACCATGAAATGGGTCTGTTGCATCCGTGCTGCAACACTGACATATTTATGCAAATTAGAAAGGATCTAGGCGTCTTAAATAAATAATAATAATAATAATAATAATAAACTTTATTTATATAGCGCCTTTCATACAAGGATTGTAGCTCAAAGCGCTTGGAACACAAATGTTAAAATGGTTATATCAAAATGTGCTATTTCAGATCAGATGAAAGAACATACCCTGTATTAGAATAACTCAAGTCCAGCCTCCTTGCTTGGAACATAAAGACTTGTCTTGAAGACGTTTTTGCATGAACTTGACGACACAGACAATCTCACTGTGGTCAACGCATACATGGGGCTTGAGTGAGATTTGTTCACCAAGGATGGAATTTTACTAGCCACTGGTATATGTCATTGCAGATGCAAATACAAGACTATCTCACGATCTAGGTTTTTAATAAACGCCATAGAGAATGAAGAGACATGGAAAACAACCCTTCAGACGTGCTCAAAATTTCCAAAAGTTCCACCACTTCCCACATGCATGATTCAAGTGCAGAACCGACACACTCCACTCCCCCAAATGTCTATTTCTTTTTTCTTCTTGGAACATTTTGAAAACAAAAAATACCACAAATTAAAGTGTGCGTTGTTTTTTTTAATTCGTTTTTTGTTTTTTAATTTTAATCTTATGAAGAGTGGGCACAGTACCAAACCCCTGAGGCTGAGGCAGTCCCCTATGATTATCCCCACTTTTTTCTGTCTTTACCTGACATTACGTATTCACCTAATAAAAGGTTGCTGGAATGGTTTTTAAAGTAGCAGCCAGACTAATATCAGTGGAAACCACTGTTGTAGTTGTCTACTTTGTCAAAGACAGAGACACGGGGAACTTTATGGAAAAAAAATTGGAGGGAAATTCCAGTTTTGCAATCCAGTCTTGCTGAACAAAATATTACAAGGCTACATCAGAGTGCTTACTTTTTATACATTATTTAACTACGGTGAAATAGTAAACAGAATTTTTAATGTTAAGTATGAATCTGATCAAGTAATAGCAAGAGACTGAAATACTGTTGGGTTTTTTTTGTTAATTGAGATCAGATAAACTTGAATCCCCTAAGCTTGCCATGTTATCTTTTTGACCTGTTTTGTCTCTGTCTTCTAGCTCAGTAAGATGTTCTTTCTCTTTCCTGACCCTCACTTTAAGAAGACTAAGCACAAGTGGAGAATCATTAGTCCAACTCTGCTAGCTGAGTATGCCTATACATTGAGAATTGGGGTAAGTGCATAAGGAAGTCTTAATTGAGCCGAGCTCCATGCTTCCTTCTATTTATTTTACAGTATGTTTCGGATTGTTTTCCTTATTGCAAGCCATAGAGATTGTAGGTTATTTTTCTATTTCTATTTTTCTTCTAGTAATTCTCCATTCAATAAATTCTGAATTGAATTGTATAGAATTGAATTGTATAGATGTTTTACTGTACACTTAATTACTATTACTATATTGTTGAATGGCTTTAGTAACATCTTCTTAGGTTTATCAGTTAGCAGTTGTAACAGTTGTATCAGTTGTAGTTTGCACTGCCTGAATTGGTTGAAAGTGAATTCATGCCAACCCTGCCACCAACAGCCAACGTGGCCTGCAGACTTCTGTAAACACATCCCCCTCTCCTAGCTAAGTTACAGTGGGTTACTTTGGTTTTATGCTGCATGGAAAGGAGTACAGATGGACATTATGGGGAACAATAGAAGGCTTGTCCCTGCCTTTGGATTTATAATTTACCACTTCTGTTTTTTTGTTTTGTTTTTGGTTTTTTTGGTTATTTTGTGTGTGCGTGTATGCACATGTGCGTGCGTGGGGCATAAATTCACCGCTGGCATGGAGCCATTTTACTGTGCCGGTGGGGGATGGTGAGAGAATTTTCTTTAATTGTGGCTCAGACGGCAACATTAACCTGCCCAGATAGCACATACCCTGTCACACCTCTATCGCCCTCCCTATCCTGGCCTCACAAAGCATCATCACCGGGCTAACATGTACTCCTTCGGAAATCTCTGCCTTCGCCGAACTTTCCAAGAAATCTATGTTCCAGTTACACTATCTGTCCAGGCTCCAGAGTAAACTGCAGTGACACAGGTGATTAACCTCTGTGTTGTCTGTAGGTTATTTTTGCCCGTTACAGTATTAAAGCCATTTTAGTCAGGTTGGATTGTTTGAAAATGTAAAAAAAAAGAAAAAATATGAAGCTAGTGTTAATTCTTTCGTTTTATGTCCCTTAACTTGACTGTTTGCCGGGTCATTTCAGGGTTTGGTCTACACCAACACGGATGTGGAGGAAGTGCACCTCTGGATTGTGAAACACTTCACTGAGCATCCATTATTCACACGTGTTCCTGATGAAGAACTGGTATGCTGACAAAAAACTTACATTTTTTGTGTCTGCAAGTCATGGCAATTTATATAAACTTTGTTCAGGTAAAGTTTAAAACATGTTCTGAACATTCTACAGTAAACAACTACAAATATATTAAGAAAAAATTATACTTACCATAAAATTATGGGGTTGTTTTATTTTCCAAGACTCTATATTCATGCTTAAGGATTGTCCGATTCATTTGGATTAATCTGATACTACTAACTAATGTACACTACAAAATTATATGATAAAATGTATGAGTATGAGCAAACACTGTCACTATTGAACGCATGGAAGAACTGAGTTTAGGTGGGTTTAACCTCCATTAAATCCTTGAACGAATCATGTTAAACAGGCTGTAACACAAAAAATATCCTTGTTGCTCGGCAGGCTGGTGATGTCATCATAAGTCGCCTAGGTACCTGTACAGAGGAAGGGAAGAAGGTGCAGCGAAATGGAGGGAAGAATTTCCTCGCAGTTTTCCGTAGGATAGAGGATCCAAACTAAGACCAAGCAGTGCACAACAGTGTGGATATAAAATCAACAGGCGTAAGGGGCTCCAACAGCCACCCATGCATGGACAGCCTAGTAGATGACCGAGAGGGTACTGCTTTGTATGTCTTGTGGGGGAGCCTATGGCTGGTTCTACAGATTGATGAGCAATGCTGTGTTTTCTGATAGAAATGGACGACCATGAGTCCTTATAAGACATTTTATTTCTGAGAAATGTACTATGTACCTTTTTCTTCGATTGATGATTAAAATCAGTTGTCAGCTCGCAAAGATGTGCCAGATGGAATGTAAACCTATCATCAATTCCAAGTACATTGTTGGTTCTTTTTTTAAATCTTTTTTCTTAAAGCCTCATTTTTTTATTATTTTAAATTGTGGACTTCAATTGCCTCTTACCAAACCTGAGTGCTATTTTTGATTTTGTGTGAAAGTCTTTCTCATTGTCTAAAAAGAACAGGACAAATGAATGAAATGTGACTAATTATCTGAGATTAAAAAGACATTCCCTTCATTGTGTTCCTGCCTTAATAATTGTGCTGTACTTTTCAAAAGGTTGAATAGAAATTATGAACCATAAAATCTTATTTTAAGAATTGGTGGTAGAGCTACTGCATTGACCCAGGCCATCCGTCAAGGTAAACCAGTTACACAGTGCTGGGGATGGGGAAGATGATTTATTAGACTTGTTTCACCATAAAATAAAAAGATCTTTGTGAAAGGTCACCATAACTGATTCCAGAGTATAGAAACAGTAGCTTGCTGTCCCAGTATTAATGCTTTTGATTCTAGTAGAGGTAGGTATTTTAGTCCGTCAGGAGTTAAGAAACGGGATGTGCAGGTTTGAAGTCTGACCTCTTTGCAGCTGCAGGGGGTTGTGGTACGAACAGGACAGCACATGCCTTAATAATGGAAACCACAAATTGGAAAATGGAACTTAAGCAAACTGTAACTTAAGCACTAATGCACACGTTTGTATTTTTTATGAAGTTTGCTTATATGTTGTATGTATGTTCTTACTATCAGAAATTCATTCCCTATGGACCAAATACTTCACAATATGTGGCTAACATGATTTATGTGGCATATCTTCATTCATATACTTTTTATCCCCCAAGAGGATGATGAAATGATCTTTTCACCCTCCGGTGCAGTCTGCCTGCTGTTACGGCGTTCCTGGAGCCATCCTGCTCAAAGATAGCAGATATGGCCACATGGTGATCGGATCCCGACACTGCGGTTGAAGAACCTCTTCACCAGATCATCCTCCTGCCCCAATATGGGTTAAGCTCCATCTGTGGACATATGACAAACATACACAGACACACGTACACACGGCAAACAGTATTTGCTCAGACATTGAATTCCCCCCTCCCTTTGTTCCAACTACATAACAGTTTAGCAATTTTCTGGGCTGTAGTTACTTTCACTGAAACTAGAGTCCAATGTCCTGTTTAAACAAAGACATTTTTATTCTGTTGTAGACAAATGTAAAAGTCACTGCTTGAATAGGCCTTTCATTTATTGAAATTAGTATGTTAGCACCCATCAGACAATCTTTTTTTGTTCAACTCCACAGTGCTGTCTTAATGTCTGTGCTTTTTAGCCAAGGAATTAGCTGCGCCTAAAGGCATCAGAGTGTTTAAGAGGTCAAAGGTGAGTCCCCCTCACAAGTTGTTTACAGTGTTGTGTTTGCATCAAAACACACCACTTACCACTTCACTGTTTGAAGTGCCCATTCCTTAGCACTGCATACCCCCATCTTGTATAATTTCCACAGTTAAACAGTGCCCTGTAAACCAAATGCAGTTGATTTAGCCTCAATGTGGCCATTCTGCTGAGGCTGTGCTCCCTCCTGTCAATGAAGCTCCCTCCTGTCAATGAAGCACCAGCTAGAGCTGCTTGTCTTTTCTCTGCCCTCCTGCTCCTAGCTTGGTCAGATACCTTTGATAGTATTAACCACCAGATGCCCCTTGTCCCCCTACCTGACCAGAGGATCTGTGGATCTACACTCATCAGTTATTGTGGAGGGGATATGTGTTTTGACATACACCCTCTCCACTGGGGTTCTCAAGGGCTCATTCCTGAGGGGTATTCCATAAAGCGAAATTACCAAATAAGACAGTCTTATTTCGGTTAGTCTGTTCCATAAAGCAAGTTCAGCATAGTTTAAGCTCAGTTACTATGGCAATTTATGCTTGAAAACTAACCTGCTCTGGGCAGGCTAATTATCAGGCTAAGCCTGAGTTGATGCTTAACCAGAGTTCCTGTAACACTGACCTGACTGGAAAGCAATGATTTCACCACCGACTTTCCGGCATGCTACCATTCATTCTTCTACTGCATCAATCGGATCTGTCAGGCAGTTTAAGAATAGCGTGCACGCGCAATTATCTCGACTGGTTGAACATGTCTTGCCTGAAATGACCTTTATGGAACTGCTTTAACAACAACTGACTTGTTAGGTTAAGTCAAGTCAGGTTTTGCAAACTAATCCCCGCTTTTCTTAGCGGGCTTTATGGAATACCCCCCAGGGCCTCTATCTTTACACTAGATCTCTTTGCCCTGTCATCAGATCCCAGAACCTTTTCTACCCTAGCTAGTCAACACAGCTTGCTTACTTCACTGACACCTCTAGTTGGATGTCTGCCCAACACCTCAAGCTCTACGTTGACAAGATTGAGCTGCTCTTCTTTCCCCAACGAAACATATCCCCTGCAAGACCTTTCTGTCAACATTGACAATGCCACATTGATTCCTGCACAGCCTGCCAAGAATCTCGATGTGATTCTACATGACCATTGCGCAGGGGCCATATCACAGCCACAACCTGATCCTGCAGGTTTGCACTCCTCAAAACACGCCGAATCAAACTGTTCCTCACTAAGGACTCTGGCCAAGTTTTTGTTCAAGCTTTAGTCATCTCCCATCATCCGCTGCCACTCTGTCCCTGGCCGGGCTCCCACACTGCTCTCTTCAGTCCCAACAAGTTATCCAGAAAGCTGCAGCCTGCCTTGTCTTCCACCTCCCCAAACTCCATCGTGTCACGCCTCTACCGCGCTCTCTCTCTCCGCTGGCTGCTTGCTTGCTTGGTGCTGGCATATCAGGTTGGTAAGAGAGCTGCGTCCCCATACATCCAGGTCATGGTCCAGCCATAAATGCTCATCTGAACCTGCCCGCTTAAGTGAAGTCAGCAGATAGTAGCTCCCCATCTTTCTTCGCAAGCAGAAAACCTATCTCTTGAAAGAAAGCCTTTACATCAGCCTCTTCACCCTGATATGTTCCTTTTCCCAGGAAGTATCTTCTTTCTCCACTCGCACCAATATGCTCTTGTCTCCAAGTAAAATAAAGCGCTCTACCTCGCTCTTTAGCTCTTGACTGATTTTGTAGCACTTCTCTACTATACATAATATTCTAGGGTCATAATATTACTATACATAATATTACATACATAATATTCTGTTCTCATTCTAGGGTCGCAGGAAGATTTTGTTACATCCATTGTCAGGGCACAATGGCTGACCCTTGGTGGCTTGTAATGGTGGTGATTTAAGAATGTGAGCGCATGCTGCTATTGCACTCTTTATAGGTCACTCTGGACAATGAATGGAATGTAAAACGTAAATATCGAAATGTAGACGTTTTTCAAAGGTTGAAAATTGAAAGATGTCAAGAGAAATGTCTGATATATCCCTAAGCTAGCTAGGAAATTAGGAAAACTATTTTATATTATCAAATATTATTTATAATATAGCAATACTACACTTTATTTGTATAGCACCTTTCAAAACAAAGTGCAAGTCCTACTTTGAGACTCCTCAAGAACACTGTGATTGGTGGCGGCTGAGAAAACCTTACAGAAATTGTCGGCAGGTTTGGAGTTGAGGATGCGGAAGCGGACATGGACAGAGGGCTTGGGAACAGGAGGAGAGAGCCGGGCCTTAAACGTCACAGCTTTGTGGTCAGACACACAAACATCTATAGTTTACACATTTTCCAGTGACAAACGAGAGGAGAGCACAAGGTCAAGAGTATGTCCCTTGAGGCGACTCAGTCCTCCAACTGACTGCACAAGATTAAAAGATTCATAAAACTGTTAGTAAAAGAGGAAGCAGAGAGGCAGCAAACATGGGTGTTAAAATCACCAAGAATAAGGACTCTGAGTTGAATTTTAGAGATCTGTAGTCCAAGACACAGAGTAAAGGGGCCCTGCCATTTAGCAAAAAAATAAGTAGCTCAAAAGAGTAAAAGCTGCTGAGAGAGATTAAAGAACATTTATAGTTTACTCTGAATTACTGCCAAGTCGCAGTCTAGGCTGATGAAAACGAGAAATCAGGAGGACAGGCTTCAGTTACAGTTTTTCTCGACTGCTTACACACTATAACTGGGCGTAAAACATCCCAAACCATGGTGCCAGGTAGAGGACCCAGACCAGACCAGAGACAGGATGCTGAGGCAGAATAAATGTGATTTCTTTCTTTATGTACAAACTGTTTTTTTTTTTCATTGGTTCATATTAGTAAATACATGGAAATGATTTTACTGTATTCTACGTTCTTTATCAGTTGCATATTTTTACAGTGCATTTACTTTTTCACTCAGTTTCTGTTTATTTTTCTACCGTACATTGAGGAATTAAAAACTTTTGAAAATGTATGCATGTGCTTTGTCTTATCTATCTTTGTCTTATCTCTATTGTGTTCATCATGAGGTTGTTCTGGGGGAAAACCATAAGCACCATTATTCATTGTAGTAACAGGTTTTACGATTGTGTTTTGAATTGATCTCACCGGTGTGTAATAGCTATTTTGTAGTGCATGTGTATTTGCTGGCTTTTGTGTGATGTCTGAAGGCAAAGTTTGGTTTAGATGTAAGATTACATGGTTTTGAGTGGAGAGTTTGGTTTTGACATGGAAGTTTGAAGTTTGTGAAGATGAGTGTGCATGTTATGCATTTGTGTTTAGAGTTTTGGGAAATGGAACATAATTTCAAGAACTGTGTCTTGGCAATCAAAAAGACTGTAATGGGACACAGTCAAAATCTTAGCAGATAAATGACTTATTAGCTAGTGACCTAACATTGAGCATACCAAACACCATGGAATTGTTGGCAGTAGAAACAGATGGACACAGTGTAAGATTACTAATGGAGAGCAATGGTGGATCAGTATACTTAACAAAGACAAGGTTATTGACATTGACCGAGCGGTTGATTTTACAAGTGGAATGGCTATTTATGACCTCGACAGGAATGGTGATAACAAGATGTATGATTGTCAAACTTGTAAACATTTAGTTATATTGGCAGCTAGCATGTGAGCCCAAGTCCGGCTAGGGTACAAGCCATGGAAATTATAAAATGTATCACGCAGCCAGAAGAGATCAAAATGTCTAACATACGGGTGTATTGGGGGAGTATTGGGGGAGGACAACAACGTAAGGATTACAACAGAGATGGCATTTCCTTGCTAAGTATAGATCTTATTTGGGGTAAGACACGAATTTACCTCTTCATCATCCATCCATCCATTAATAATAGTGTCCCATGAGGTATATGCTATCTTGACAGCCCATGAGCAACACGACTGACCTGCAATACATCTTGAGTGCTTGAGTGGTAGGAGTGGGCACAACTCCAGTATGAGAGACTTTTCTCTTATAAAAACCAGTAGCCTAACATTTAAAAAAAAAAAACACCCACTTTGCATTTACAACAGATAAACATTTTTAATACTATATCCTCCCATTCATCGTAATTAGTTGCAAGCCATGAGGCATTTGGCTTGCACCTCAATGCACACTCCCTGTCACGTGTGAGGCAGGCAGGTGGACTGAAGTGTAAACACAGCGGCGAGGTTATGAGAGATCAAAAGGCATTCTTTCGATTCCAGAAATGGGTCGTAGCAGAAACAGAGACAAAAGCACACGACACAAAGCAACGATCCAACGACACAGCAATCAAACTTAAATTATCTATTAACGATTAACTAATAAAAACCGCAGCTGTGGCCACAGCTGGGACGATGGTAACACCCGAGCCCACTGAGGACATCCACTGGCCAGGAGGAATGAGGAGGAAATAGCCGTGACACTCCCGCTGTTCAACTTGCAAAACTCTTGCCTAGATTTACTTTTTGTCAGAGCAGTCATGAGATCTTAATACAGAGCAGTCATAAGATCTTAATTACTTCTCAAGGGACCTTTAAAAGACTAAGACTAAGATCGTAAGTAAGGCAATGTGTATGTGCACCATCAATCCCAAATATCCAACATACCAACATCTGTGTCACGTAGGTGTTATTGTCATGAAATTACTTATGAATTGTGTGCTATAATGATATATTTTTTGTACAAAACAGTTCTGGGCTGTTTCATATTTTCTGTGGAAGTGAATAATGATTAATAATGATGAGCATTAATACCATAAAATGTGTCATCCACAGTGTCAGCAAGCATTTCCTAAGCAGTGAACATTATTTGCTCCATGCTGCAGAGTAAAAAACAATTTTTTGACAAATAGGCCCCAGATGCATGAATATATTCAATAAAATAACTAAGGCATAGTTACTAGACGTAGCTAACAAAAAATGTTGCTTGTTTTGATTATTTTTCTAATGTGCAAATAAGGTAGAGTTAAAGTGGCAATCTCTAAGATCTCTGTTTCATTCTCTTTGGCGGCACCTGTGGAGAAAAGCAGTAATTGCAGGTGTGTAATTGGACCTCACTTCAAAGGGAAAACATGTCATTTTCCCATTTATAATTTGAATGCATGGCGGGGATGTTGCCACAGACACCCGGTGCTTAATACTCATAATACTGCAAATGCGAGGGCTTTCATCAGTGGGCCATAGGCTCAATCATCATTGTGTTACCTCATTTGGCGATAGATAGTGACTTAATACATTTATTTAACTTAAAATAAAATAAAAAATCTTCGAGATTGCCACTTTAAAAAATGACTATACTAATACTAATGATACTATGAAGAAAATCTTGATCTCTATATACTGTATGTTAAAAAATATTAAATGAAAATGATAATTTATGTCGAATTGTGATAAAATAGCTGTTGTTTCTTTAGTTTCAGTGTTCCAAATGCATTTATACAACAAAGTTAAAAATACCATATATACCATGTGTTAGGTTACCATAGGTTACACTACAGCTTGTGTGTTTACACTTAAACTGCTGGATACAACACATGCATTACATGTGTATATGTGAAAATGTCAAACATGCATACATTTAAATTGACCACATTTATATCTTAGGCATATTACAAGAATAACTACATGAATCTATTCATGATGCATTCCATAATTCAATTCCATTATTGATATAAATATGGTTTTATCATGATCAATTGATATGTGCACCATGACTCAATCTTTCCAATTTTACCCTTGATTGTTCCTTTATTGCAATTCAAGAAATATCTCTTAGATGGGGATAAATGTAACCTGTTAGGGTTGTTGTACATCACTGTGAAGAAAAACAATTAAAGGTGCTATCAGTAAGATTGGCATTCTAGTGTTAGTGAGGTGGATTACACTAACAAACCAAAACAAGAAGCATGGTGTTCTGGTTTGTGCAGGCTGAGGGGAGGAGCTACGTGTTGATGGACAGGCTGAGGGGAGGGGCTGTTTGACAGGCCATCAAAGCAAATCAAAGACCAGAAAGTAGAGGGAAACAGTGCCACATCAAAACAAGCGGGGAAGCTTTCAGAAAATCACTATTATACTATATTTTATGATACAATGTGGTCATTTTAATTTTTATTTGAGTTTAACATATTACAGATAGCACCTTTAATATTGGTAATAATATTTTCTTGCAATTAAAGTAATCCTCTTACCATGTACTGAAATATGCATCTGGTGCTGAGTCAGTCCTTTGAGTGATGATCTCAGTCACTCTCCTTTCACACTGTATAAGGTAACTCTTTCTCAGATTATTTAACATACAGTATGTGTTACAAACAAGCCTACTCAAGTGCCAGAGGCAGTGTAGGGGGCACGGAATAGACCCCCTTTCTATAAATACTCAATTCTCACCAGCCTGTTAAGTGAAGAAACTTACTCTACTTATTCATTCATGTACACATTTAAGTGCATACACACATAGGACACTCTATTAATGCCACCAAGACAGCCAGACCATAGACATGAACTTCATCACACTAGTCAAGGAGCAACAGTCCCCCTTCTGGGCCCAGGGCCAATTCAGTAGACAGAGAAACCTGTCAGGCTATGCTGACTGTGCTCCATAGCATGATCTCCAACTGGGACACATCAGTTCACACCACACTACAGCACAAAGAGGCCCATTCTTTCATTGGATTGCATATGATGTTTTTCATAATCATTATTAATCCCCATTTCTTAGGCAGAGCCAGATTAATTAGAATGTCTGGTTTTGGAAAGAGGTTGATTTCAATCTGCTTCTTGTGTGGTCGTAAAAACCAGACTACGCCTGAAATAGAAGGAAGAATCTAGAAGAGTATCTGTGAGCATTGCATTGCTATGAGATGTGGTTCATTCTTAAAACAAGAAAAGATGAGGATTTTCCCAAAATACATTATCTAAACTGTAATATCGTGAAATGGGGAATATGCAGTCATACATTCAAAAGTTAAGCACTTTCTTTTCATACATAATATGTCTAATAAGCTGTCAAATAATAATTCTGGGGGTTGAACCATTTGTGTATGTTTGCAATGTGTTGGTTTTCTCAAATAGTCACTGAAGAAGGCGTTTCAAAGTTGTTTGTGTGCAAGTGTAAATTTCAGAGGTCATTGGTTATCTTTCACACTTGAAGATAATTTTGACAGTGATCCCTTGACCATGCTACGCTTTGATGTTGCAGGAAGTCTCGTGTACATGTCTCGTGTATAGACGTCTTTTCTAACAGATTGTATTTGATCTTTGTTCTATGTTGACCTTTCATCCTCATAATCAACTCAGCATTACAATTTGTTTGAGGGTTTCCAAAAAAGGAGAGTGATTCAGATATCCAGGTCAACTATAAGGCTCAAGTCTGAGGGGAACATTGTGCTGTGATAGAACCCTTCCCTCTGAACCTTCATTCAATAGAACTGGAGCGCTGCTTCCCTTTCATGTTCATGTTGTCCATGATCATTGTGCATCCTAATGCAACTCTTTAGTTATTTCACTATCTGTACCACTGCTATCTTGGTCAGGTTTATGTCATTTTTTCCATTTATGGTTAATCATGTCTTTCCTTCAAAAGAAAACTCTTTCTTTCTGTTCATGAATGCATTCTAATGGGTCTGTGTAAATCTCTTAAAAAGCAATCTACAAAAAAGTTTCACAAAACTGACTGGGTTGTTGTTAGATTAGATTAAATAGAACTTTTGATTAGATAGAACTATTGTTGTCATTTGTATTCCAACAATGTAATAGCTACTCATCCATAATATTCTTAAGAGCTTCCTCATTTGTGTATCATCAATGTTCTTTAAAACTTCAACTGCTTCTTAATGTCTGCATTTTTGCCTAATGTACACAGGCACTAGCAGATCATTGAACAGGAAAGGTCTATGCTGTATTTTCCCACCCTTCTGACAAACCAAATCAAGGTTGTTTCTTAATTGCTATTATGTAGCTATATATGCAGTAAAGCTGCTGGTTACTCGAATATTAATTTGATAGTAATCTTGCTTCCCTGCAGATATGCTTGAAGTAGGCTAAGCGTCATAAGAAGGTTGACGCGTCGTTCTTTGAATAACCTTTGACCCTGTGCTATTTTTTAGGCGCCCAATGAAGCAGTTAGTTTCAGCCCGGCGCTCTACACAAATGTTATAGACGATACGACTATATAATTCCTACTATATAGTAGACCTATAGCCTAGTATCAGGGTAATAGGTTTCTTTTTTTTTTTTTAAATCAACATTTTTATGTTTTTTACGGACCTGTCGAGATCGCGTACTGCTAGTAAAATTTCATCATCATATTTCTCTGAAATTGGGCGACCTGCGAATAAAGGTTGTAAAAACATGTGAAATATGGAAGCAAATATGTCAAAGCAGATTCTGAGCACAGCCTATGGTTATTACTTCACTGCACAGTTCGCACACATGGCGCACTGAACAGATTCCAGTTCAAATGAAATCAGGTCAGGATTTTCTCTCTCGTGCTTCATCAAAGTGCCAGAAGCCCTCGCCAGGAAACCCCCAACTCAGCACAGAACTGGCGAAAGCTACAATAAATACCAAGATATTTGGAAGAAGCCAGTTCCGTATTTTACCAAATTAAAATGAACCGCACTGCCTTTGCCACTGCGGTAAACGATGGTCTGTTGACGCTCAGATTAAGATTCTACAGTGACATTGGCCGTGATGGTAATCTGATAGTCTGAAGTGAAGTGATGTGAACTGAATCTGAAGTGCAGACATCATGTTGGTTTAAGCGCATAAGACATCATATCCGCGGGTTCGTGATCGCTCTGCAGTTAATTATGTCATTCTTCTATGACTATCGTGCAGCAACGTGCCCTTATGGAAAACGGATAAACTCAGCCGGTAATTTCAGAATACATGGATTATTTAGTCTAACCTCCACGTGCGCTCTTTCGGGGATGGTCTGACCTCGAGCCTTTTGATTGGACACACCCTCCAAATAGTTCACGCCTCCGTTTCATCTTTGTGGGCGGGACCTAGACGGCGATAGATTGTGATTGGCGTAGAACGATACATTTACAGTTTTGCCCTGGTGGTTTTCTAGCAGCAAGTCGTCGCATTATAAATACCGCCTCCAGCTGAAAAAATGTACAACGATACGAACAGACCCACCAGTCGACCACCAATCCATGACCCATGTCAGGAGGATGCTGCAGCAAGCCCTTAAAGTGTCCTATCGGAGCGCGTCTCCTCTTATAAAGTGGATAGAGAGGTGGACTGAGGTGGCACCGGCCGGTCTGAAGAGAGCCGACGAGGCGTCAGTGAAGACGCTGAAGGAGATGCCCGGACCGTCGGTCGCCAGCTTCGCATGGGACCTGTTTGCCAAACGAGGACTGTCGCGACTACACGAGTTGCAGGTAAAGTTTTTGCGGACCGTTTCTATGACTTGTTGTCTCGGCCGTACACCTAACCCTGACTAATGATTTGTCAGCATCCATCCTTATATTTGACTACACACCTAGTAAAATGGCAAATTCCTGTAATCATTTTGTCGAGTAGAAAATCTAATGGCATCGTCTTGGACTGTAGACTATAGTGTGTCTGATATTTTCTTGATGAAAGAAAAATGTTGTATCGATTTAGAAAAGCAATCTTGTACAACCATTAGCCTACAGCCTAACCTGTTTCTCTTGCCTTAGCTGGAGGGTGTGCAGAGGTATGGACCAATGTGGAAGGCTAGTTTTGGTCCCATCCTAACAGTACATGTGGCTGACCCAGCGCTCACAGAGCAGGTACTGAGGCAGGAAGGGCAGCACCCCATGCGCTCTGACCTTTCCTCCTGGAAAGACTACAGGAAACTCAGGGGACATAACTATGGCCTCTTAACATCGTGAGTTATTCTGCTGTTTCCTCCTCACCTGCTCTGTTCATCTCCACTTTTTCTCTCTTCTGTCCTTTCCATTCAACACACACTAAAGCTAACCTAAAAAGCCCCAAATAACAATACAAATTAAAACTGAGCAGAAAGTGACATAATTTGCAGTTCATATTGTTATTCCTTATCAACTATACTTTCTTCCTAACTTGTGAAAGTGAAATAACTGGGATGAAACAAAAGCATTAATTACTAATTGATTCAGAGATGATGATTCTGATGTCAGTCAATGGAAGACCTGCTCATATATGGGGTTGCTAAGGTCTTCCTCATTCAATAAAGCAAGGCATTATGATCCAGACAACAGCCCTCAAAATCAGGAGTATGAAAACCAGAACTAAGTTCCTTAATTCAGCCCCTGTCTAAGATTTCACAAACTGTGATACTGACAGGCAAGACTTACAATACCTAAAAAGGATTACTGTCTTACTGTATACCATGACTGGTGTCAGTTTTTTTTACTCTATTCTTTTAAATATGAATGAGGTATAGTAGTTTTTTTTTTTTTCAAAGTACTACGTGTTAACTAATAATTTAATATTCTCGAAACACATGAAGTGTGAAAAGTGTGTTCACCTTTATTCTGTGTGTCTGTTTAGTGAAGGAGAAGAATGGCAGACAGTGAGAAGTCTCCTGGGGAAGCACATGTTGCGGCCGAGGGCAGTTGCAGCTTATGAGAAAACCCTAAACGACGTGGTCAGTGACCTCATTGCCAAACTCCGCCTTCGCAGACACCCGCAAGGCCTCGTCACTGACATCGTCAGCGAGTTCTATCTCTTTGGTCTGGAGGGTAAGGTTTCACACTGAATAGCAACATTTTGTAGAATACAGTACTCTACTATATAGATTTTTGGCTCTAAGGGCCAGACAGATTCAAGTACTAATATAATCAGATAATACTGACATTTTACAGATATGTTCAGGTCAGAATATATTACCGATTAGTTAAAACTGTTATTGCTTAAAAGTACAGAAGAAATGAACGGTGGAAAAAGAAGTGACATACTCACTTCAACTTTATACAGGGTAGCATTCTGAGAGCAGATGTTTGTTTTGCAGGGGTGGTTTGTTCATGAGTGCAAGCTAAAAGGGTATTAAACATTGAAGCCATAAAATAAACAGAATACAAGAGATTTGATATGCAAAGACTACAAAAACCAAAGCCATCACAAACTACAATAACATTCAACCAGACTGTTTAGACAAAGCATAGATCCAACAGTATAATAGAGATGGAGTAATCAGTTGTAATCAGTTGATCTGAAATGTAATGGTAAATAGAGGAAAAATGTTAGTTCCTCTTCAAGTGTTTTGTATAAAAGAAGAAGGCAATTTCCTGTTTTGTGATACATTATCTAGCAGTTAAAGGGCCAAAGATGTAGCATGCATGTGAATTACATCATTAATGGCGCAGATAGAAGGAGTCACATCAGATGAGATTAAACTTTAATGATTCCCTTGGGGAAAGTGGGTTGTTGCAGCAGCAGAAAATGAGGATACAGCTAAGAATGAGACAACAGAGAGAACTGAAGATAGTACAACATCAAATACATACATGAAGATGCAACATCTTCGCTGATCGATTTACAGGCTGTAGCAAATTTGCTAATGTGCATCACCAGCTATTCCCAATATGGCAGAACAAATATACATCAATGTGTAAATATGCATTGCAGCTATTTACATACAAGAATGAATCTGAAATATGAATATCAAAACAAATAAATAATTTAATGCAAGTAGCTATTCACATTTTCAGATTCACAGATGGAGGTAACTTACAGAAATATGTGCAGATCGTGCAAATGTGCAACTATTTGTGTATATACAGAAGTGGGTCCTAACATGCCATGTACATTATTATTTGTCATATACAAGATAAACGGTTTCTATTACCCCATGACCATTGTGCTCAGGTAGTGCTTTTGTAGTGCAGTATATTTTGAAAACAGTTTTACCTGCACATTTGCTCTATTGATATATCTGAATAAAAGGGCTAAATGCACAGTTATAATTTCATGTGCACATTGTTTTGTTTCCTTATACTTAATGCAAAATAAGAATCTATTCAAAACATTCAACAGTCACTGAATTATGTTTTTCAAGTTGAAGGTATGTTATTGACAATGCATTTCATAGTAAGGGGCCTTCATGAAAACTACTAACTTATTTATATATAACACCTATATAACAATACCTTTTTTTTCATCTACAGGTATTTCCTCAGTGTTGTTTGAATCCAGACTTGGTTGCTTGGATCCAGTTGTTCCTGCAGAGACAGAGCGTTATATCCAGTCAATCAAGACCATGTTTGTAATGACACTTCTTACTATGGCGATGCCAAGTTGGATGCACCAGTTATTCCCCAAGCCCTGGAACACCTTTTGTCAAAGCTGGGACTACATGTTTGACTTTGGTGAGTTGCACAGCATCATATGTGTTTCAAGCCTTATGAACAGGAAATAATTCATCACATACTTAGTTGAAAGCTGTTCCAGAAAGATGCGATTACAGTAAAGACCCATTGGTTGTAGACTCTGGAACACCCAAAAGTTAGGTTAGAGGACCTAAAAAGCCACAAGGATCCAGCACATGTAATATAATCCATATAAAATCAACCTTGTCTGTATGAAATGCAGCACACAAAATTATAGTTATTGGTATTATCCCTAGCCATGGATATTGGTGCATTAGAATGTTCCTAAGATTAGTTTTGTCTGATTAAAAATGGTCTATTGATCTTCCAGACAGTCAGTCGTGGCCAATAATTGTGCTGACAAGGGTATTGTATTCCATTCCTTCACTTTTATGTTGACCCCTGTCCACTATCCCTTTAGCTAAAGGTCACATCGACCAACGTCTGAGGGAAGAAGCAGAGAAGATGGCCCGTGGAGAGAAGGTGGAAGGACGATACCTTAGCTACTACCTGTCCCAGACGGGGCTGCCCATGAAGACGGTGTACAGCAACGTCACAGAGCTCCTTCTGGCAGGGGTGGACACAGTAAGAACGCCTCTTCTCTCTTATCTTTTAACTTATCGCAGTTTTCATTCATTTAAAGTCTTTCCCTTGGTAGTTATCTAGAGCAAGAGCAAGTGTGAAGAGTTCATGTTACATGTAAATGGCACTTCTTAATCCCTCAACTGGATTTAATAGATTTATACATTCTGAGACAGTTCTTTTGAAGATGTATTCCTTTTTAACACAGGGATGTCTTGACTTTATATTAAGCCCAACTTCCAACAGACAGATTAAATTGAAGCTCACGCCGCTCGACCCACAGGTGTGGTGATTTTGTCAGAACTGAGTCCAGTCCCACTGACCCCTTAACCTGTTATGCCCTGTGTGTGTTCAGATCGCCAGTACGATGTCCTGGTCACTGTACGAGCTTTCCCGTCACCCTGAGGTGCAGGCCTCGCTTCGGAACGAGGTGCTGACCATACTTGACGGCCGCAGCGTGCCCGAGGCAGCAGACGTGGCCCATATGTCACTCATGAAGGCCACGGTCAAGGAAGTGCTCAGGTATAATGGAAAAGGTTGCATTTATTTCCCTGAGGACCTCTCTTCTATATTCCAGCATCCATTGAGACATGCGTGCAATTGCAGTTACTTAATTGAACTTTGGTTTTTCAGATTGTACCCCATTATTCCAGCCAATGCGAGGGTCATTACAGAAAGAGACATTGAGGTTGGAGGCTACCTCATCCCTAAAAATGTGAGCATGTTTTCATTTTAATATTCATACTTCAGGGCCGCGTTAGGCCTCAACGTATAGTTTCAACTTACCCATAGTGGTGAAGTGGACTCATGTACTTTCTTATGACAATATCCATGTGTTTTGACTAAATAACGTGGAATCTGGCTCATGATTTGCCGTCACACCGAACTCTTTCGTTTTAAGGACAGTGTGCAGTTTTTCAGCCAAAAACAAAACAAAAGAAATGCTTAGGGATTATGTATTCCTCACTCCCCTTCTTCAAAGAGATCTCCTTGTTATGCTAGGGAGCTGTGGAGGTGTGGTGGTGTTAATTGTTTGAACTTGTCAATACAACAGATCGCTAACAATAAGGTCTTTCCATCCAGACTCTGATTACTCTGTGCCAGTTCGCAACGTCCCGGGACCCGGCCTTTTTTCCGAACCCAGATGAATTCCAACCACAGCGCTGGCTGAACCGAGACCAGGGTCATCACCCCTATGCCTCTGTGCCCTTCGGGGTTGGCAAACGCAGCTGTATTGGCCGGCGTATCGCTGAGCTGGAGCTCTATCTTGCACTTGCCAGGGTGAGTTAACTTGTTCTTTTCTGTTTTTTAAGGAGATACCTAAATTTGGTAGATTATTCAGAATATAATCTGGTCCAATTACATTAGCAAGAAAATGACTCGCCAGTTATTGATTACGTTTAAGAATACTCAGACCCAAAAGTAGTTTTAGTGTAGACTTATCTATTTACTTTACTTATGTATGTTTTAAACCTATTCATTACCTACAAACTGTGCAATAGAGCCCAATAAGAAATAGAAATAGGAAAATCCACAAACTAAACCAAAACCTAATTGTAATCCCTGAACTGTAATCCGGTTACACGGTTTTTGAAAACCATCCTGGGCTGATGGTACAGTGCTTAGCTTATTTAGGAATCTGATTACATAATCAAAGAATTGGAATAAGAGTCATTACGCAACCCTCGTTACATCAACAAAATGAGAATCCTTTGTTTATTTAAACCACACTGTGGTAAATCTCTAACTCTTTTCCTGGTCTCAACAGATTCTGATGAAGTTTGAAGTGAAGCCAGACCCAGAAGGAGGTGTAGTAAAAGCCATGACCAGGACACTTCTAGTTCCTGAAAGTGTCATTAACCTCCAGTTCATTGACATATGACCTACTGTATTGAACAGTTCAGTTACATGAAAGTGAAGGAGAAATGTCTATCTCTCAGCAGCAGAGAGCACTAGAAGGTGAGGTTAACACAAGGACTGTGAGCACATTGCATGCCCAGGATCATGTCAGAGCAGACTTCTTTTCCACACAGCAAAGACCAAAGCCCTCCATTCCTGGAACCTAGTGTGTTCAGACTTCCGTGGAGTCCTGAACGAATGAAAACAAGGATGAGGAGCAACTACTTATCATTCCAACAGGAACGGTGTAACTTTGCTTTTCACCATTGTCTTTTTTGAACAAAATTCATTATTCTGAGGGCGTATTTGGAAAGAGACCAAGAGTGAACTTATGATCGCTTCAAATGTGTGCCTCTTATTGCAGAGCTTGAATTTATATTTGACACTTGACAAGTTTAATCAGGCCGTAATACCTTAGATGGTATTTGAAGAGACATGTCAAAAATAATGGGAGTCAATTTCTCCTGAATCTGTTAACTCCTTCCAAATGTCTTATACCAGATTACACTGGCACTTAATGATACACATTATTTTAAAAACTTGTTTTACGTTGGGTATGCCACCTGGAGAGGCCCTATTGCAGATATCATTGTTGATGCCATGTTACAAATTCATTGTATTGGCAATTTCAAATGATCAAGCAGACCATGCAAAAAATCATTATTCATGAACTGTGCTCCAGTTTTCCAGGAAGGCTATATGCCACCCCAAATCTGAGATATTTATAGAATGTTCTAATGTTCAGGTTGTTTCCAAATACCTCTAGTTCCTATTGAGGTATCATGAAAATCTGCTTTGTAGTCATAGTCTACAATATATTGGTGAAAATGGTTTTCATAAGGTGCTTATTGTGATAAAGTTGTAGAAAGATGCTCATGTGATGAGGTCTTCCTGAAATATCAACAAGTATGGCAGCTGTTGAAAATATTCCTGTTTAGGAATGCATGGTGCCATGTTCAAAACCTAAGTTATTCTACACTCAGGCTTTGTACATCTGTCTTCATTGTCTTAAAATATGTATATGTATGGTGCAGTGCAAGTTGCTATATTTATTTATCTACCTTTGAATTTTTTAACAGCTAAAACTAACGTTTAATAATACAGTGCCATTTTGTAAACTTGGTAAGCTTCAGTATCTGAAATTTGTATTTATTCTAATTTTAAACATTTTGAAACCTTTACTGTACATGTCATCAAGAGGTTTCAAGGAGGACCATAGCCTGTTTGTTGATGGTATTTTGTCTAAGTAAATAGAATGCAGTTAACATCAATATTAGGAATTGTTCATTTTGAGTTAATGTAGAGTCGACTTGTCTTATTAAACAAATTTCCCTTTCCATCATGTTTCAGAATTTGATTCCACTGCTATTACACATTGGAATAGCATTTTGCCTATCAAGGCAACCCAGTTTCTCTTGTATGTAGTTTGTGGCTCATGAACTAATATTTAGACACGTAGGCAGTTACTTCTAAGAAATACATTGCTGGGTATCATGGTTCCTGTGGGACGTGACCATGAGGACATTGTGTGTCAGGACACTGGTGTGGGTCGATAATTTGCAACACCAAACCATTCCATTGCCATGCACATCTACTCTATTCCAAACTGAGAATAGCTTAGTTTAACCTGATAGTGAAAATCGACTGCAAAACAGAATCTGAGAACCCAAACAACCATGACTAACCTGAGTCACTCTGTGTAGATACCTTGTTGACTATAAGTTCACTGTTTTTTTTCTTAACATCACAGATCCCAGTTCCCTGTTTCTAGATTTGACATAGATGTTCATAAATCTAAATAAAAATGTTCAAGGCCAGAGAAATTAAATCTGAATTCATTCAGATGGATTTTTGCTTTTAGGCTAAGGCATGTCTAACAATCAACACATTCACAACACTTGAGCCCTACCCCATGTCTTCTTTCAGCCTCAGGTGAGAAGTTACAGCAGACATGTCTACATTGTCAAGGGAAATTATGAAACCAAGAGTCAAGCCACAAGAGAACATGCTGTCAATGTGTCAGAGAACATTGATTATAGTATAAGTATATCTGTCTGAATAAAACAAAGTTACGCCCTTTTATTCCAGTGGTAATAAACTCGTGGAAGTTAAGAGAAAGAGAGAGATAACAGAGAAGAGGATAAGAAATTGGTTCATTCACATTTTGAGTATGTCAGTGTAAATTACTATCTACACTAAAAATGAAGGCCCCATGCTGTGGAACAGACTCTAAAGATGTTAGGCTGGCAGACACTGTTTGTTCATTCAAATATCTTTTAAAAATAGATACTTTTTAGAAACTTATAACTCCTGTTATATCTACTTTATTATACGTTTACTTATTTATCTTGTAATAAAGCTATTAATTTTACTACATGAATGTATACCTGTTTTATTTTGTGATTTTGTTTTTTCTATTAATCTTCTGTTAGTGTGTAGCTGGCTAACCCCTGGTTGTTTTCCTCTATCATATGATTTGTTTATTCTTGACAGTGCTTTGTAACTCTGCTTTGAAAAGTGCTATTTATTATTGTTCTTATTGATCACATTTGTTGGCGTAGCAGGACATAGGACATAGTTGACCTGTGAAATAGCTCCAACAGCTGCACTACAGGTGGAAGTAGGGGAGAACCAATGCAGGTCAGAAGAAAACAGTTGACTGCAAATTATTGGATAAATCTTCAAAGGCACAGGGAAATTCACCCTACTAGAAGAGTTCTACGGGTATGCTGGGAATGTGAACAGCTCAGAATTGCCTTTGGGTGGATTAGAAATTCTCCATTTGTGATAATGAAAAATTCAGCCTGTGGTGATACTTGTGGTGGCACCATGGCTGCTTGCATGTCCAGTGGGTCACTTTATATGTGTTGGAACTAAAAGACAGACAGAAAAGAAACTGATTAAGTACATACTTTTTAATTGTTGAAACAGATGTTGAAACAGAATATGCCGATGACTTATACAATATATGCAGATAAAGGATTCAGAAATGCCAATATCTGCTTTTGTAGATCCCAGAGAATGCAGTAGAAGTTTTTGAGCATACTTTGAGCATACTGCCAATTATCTGAGTGTCCTTGTGGTGGAAATGATTGCAGTATTGTTGCAATAACAGCATGTAGAAGAGGTGAAACCTTACAATGCTTTAATTATGTTCATATTCATTCTCAATATTAATTATCTTTCATACATTTTTCCACAATTTAAGTCAAACCCAGGAGCAGATGCACTCAACATTGATTAAGTTTGTTGTATGAGATTTATTTGATTTATTTACTTGGGTAAGGTAATAGAAAATGATCATGTGGCAATTAAGAATGACATTTTAAATGCAGTGTAAGTTTACTATGAGAATGTGATTTAAAATAAGAGAGAGGATGTAATTATTGTAAAGTTAAGGTTGGGTCATAAGAAGTGTGCCAGGAGGGAAAAAGACAAATATTTGTAAGATACATTACTTATCAAGAAATAAATTATTATTAAGGAACTTAAACAAAATATGTATTATTTATTATATAACAGTAGTGTAAGATTTTGTAAGGGTTTATAAAAGGACCATGCCACAACCCGATGCAGTAGGTGGCGGTAATGCATGTTAACGTTGGATATCAAGTGCCGTTAAAACAGGGAGAAGAAGAACAAGAAAGAATGGTGCCCGTCTGCGAAGCTAATGTTAATAGGTTGTAGGCAGCGTTCAAGATTATGTAGCTAGCTTCCTAGCCACATAGCTAAAGTATTTAGCATAAGCAACCGTTGTGTTGACGGTAAAACAACATTTGAAGTAATTCATTGGGCACATAGACTCATTGTAACGGATCGGCAATCAAACTTAAGAAAAGTAACAAGAAAAGGTGAGTCACACGACGTAATATTTCACTTAAGTTTCGATAAATGTAGAGTTAGCTTGTGCTAACTAGGTACCTTGCATCATTTATAGCAGGACAACACACAGTTTGTTAGCCTCTTAAATCCTGCATAGTAACATAAACGTTAGCCAGCTCGCTTGCTTTTGGTTTATGATGAATTTGATACATTTTATTAGTATTAGTTTTGTCCTGAATGGTACCTATTAAACAATGATAACTAGCGGTTAGCTCCTGTCCAGGCCCTGACGTTAGCTACGTGACATGTAAACAAAGATACCTAGCCAGCCCCTGTTCGTGTTTCTAAACAATAAACAACTGGACGCCAAACCTTTTAACCGGGAGAAGGCACATCATTTTAAATACATTTTTAATAGTGGTGGTGGGGTGACTACAGTAATGGTTTTTCTACTTTTACTTGAAAATAAACACACTGTTGACAAATATTGATTAGGCGGCTTGCGATCAAGGAATAACCTAAATTGTAGTTGAATCGTGGGTGCAGGACCTTCCCTGCATATTAACCCTCAAGGAGGCAACTAAGTGATTTTGAACACTTAGAACAACAACAACACATTCCTAATTTCTACGGTGAGGCTTAACGTAACAGCCTTGCTGTGCCACCACCTACGCCTTTATAAAGCCAAGCGCATCCTGGAGTAAGCTCCATCTCATGCGCCACAACAGGTTCACCCAGTGTCTTAATGTTAGTCATAAAATTATATCTATCTTACTGCTTGTCACTTTAGATATTCTGAGATATGTGAAAATCATATCCTGACATGTGACTGTCTTCCATTCTGTAAATGGGTAGATGCAGGCAGGTGCACCTGTGGTTGCTGCACCAATGGCAGTAGCTGGTGCTCAGAGTCGATCAGAGGATGAAGAATCATTGGGAATAAAAGATGTGAAGAGGACAGCAACACAGGCCTTTGGTGGTGGAATTCCCAAACGCAGGAGTTCCTCCAGGTTTGATTGATACCCTTTTCTGTTGTATAGTAAATTAATCTGAATATCGACAGTCTATACAATTTATTGGCCCAAAATGGTGCATTTCTGCAGAGGTTTTTCTTTAGTTAATCTGCAACCTTTAAATTGCTCATGGTTATGTAAACCTCAACACAATTGTTCCCACTTAGGTCAATTAAGAGGAAGAAGTTTGATGATGAGCTGGTGGAAAGCAGCCTAGTCAAGTCGTCTAGCAGAGTCAAAGGCCCGCCTGTCATAGAACCAATTCGCTGCTCGGGGAGTGAGCCTTCATCAAACGAGAAAAGAAAGGTACAGAGGACCACTTAAATCCATGGATTCTGAAACAATAGCATATTGGCTAAGATGGAACACTTGTTGATTATTTATCAACCCTTTCTGTCAGGTGACAAAATCCAGCACTGCTCTCACGCCACCCCTCACCATGGTGATAACCCCTCCAGCTATCACCAAACGAGTGAAGAAAAGCAAGCAGCCTCTACAAATCACTAAAGACCTGGGCCGCTGGAAACCCACTGATGACCTGCTGCTTATTAATGCTGTGTTACAGGTGAGTAACCTAGGAATAGGATTGTCAAGAAAGACATCATTCAAGGTACAGCACCTATTACACTGAGCTCGAAAAATGCACTGCAGTCTCAGCACTGTAAGAAATATGCAAAAGCATTCCCTTTCTGTTATAAACAACAAGAAAAAGGACCTGTTGCTACAGAAGGAGATCCTTGGTGGACATGCTCTTTAAGATATGATTTTCTGTTTGTGTATGCTTGTTTGTGTCTGCGTGCATCTATCTGTAGACGACAGATCTTACCTCTGTTCATTTGGGGGTGAAGTTCAGCTGTCGATTCACCTTGCGGGAGATTAAAGAGCGGTGGTATGCCCTGCTCTACGATCCTGTCATCTCAAAGTAAGAGAGCATCGTGTCAACACCTTCACTTTCTTCTCTGTTCCTCTCCCTGACCTTATTTCTTGGCCTTCCTCACTTTCGTAAAAACACTTCCTTTCTGTTGTCTGTGTCAGGCTAGCATGGCAGGCCATGCGACAGCTTCATCCAGAAGCCATCGCTGCGATCCAGAGCAAAGCTCTCTTCAGCCAGGCTGAGGAGACACTGCTGGCCAAGATTGGTTCGGTAAATTAATTCAAGTATTGATATTTGAGTTATATTTGTTATGTTTCATTTTTTCTACACTAGTAGTTTATATTAAAGGTCATCTGGTTATGGACTATTAAAGGCATTTTACTGTTGATTATTTACAAATTACTGGTTGATTATTTAGGACTGGTGAAAACAACCCAATTCTAATCAGTGATTTTTAACAAAGCTAACAATTTTGAAATGATTATGATTATATTTTATAATTAGAAATTATTATATATTATAATTCTATGAATTATTGATTACACTGTCAATGTTTAATACATTTATTGAATTCCTGAATTTAACATTTTCTAAACTCATGATAGAATAAATTGCCACTTTCATGTCAGTCCCTTATATATGGCAGAAACATTTTGTTTAATTTAGTACACATATTAAACACATTAAAATTTAAATATTCTATAAAAAATAAAACATTTTTTATTTATTTTATTAAAAATATCTTTCACAATATCCTTGACATAACTCCCAGTCAAAGCTTTCATGTGGAGCTGACACTGCTGTCTAAAAATGCTCCATACAAATGTTTACAGACAGCACTAGGGGTCGCTGTGTATTATTTTCATCATCCTGACAAATAATTGGACCAGGTTATAATATCCACCCATTAAGGATTGTTTGAAAAACTTGCTGGCCCTAAGTAATCAGCCGAATTCTCAAAGGCTAACTAAAATCCTTATGCTTTGCAGTGATTCTTTTCGAAATCTGTAATTGAATAGGTTTTTACCAACTCAAGGCATACAGCTTATCCTCTAACATATGCATTTGATTGCTGAAGAGTTTCCATTTTTCCTTTTTTAACAGACTAGTCAGCCAAAACTGGAGGTGTTCCAAGAACTCCTGAGCAAGCACCCAAGTGTGTTTCATCCATCTCGTACCCCTAAGAGCCTGCTAGTGCACTGGCAATTGCTCAAACAATACTACCTTCTGGACGACCAGAGTGGTGAGTGAAGACAATGTCTTCTAGTCTCTTGAGCGTGTTCATCATCTTTGATCCTTTGCTATTCCTGAATGGCACTGTGCCTCGCTGCAGCCATTTCACTGTGGGCCTCACTCTGCCTATACCTATAATGACAACTGGGTATTTACAAAGTGTAGGGGGTGTATTTTAAGTAATGTGGCCATTAAATAATGCTTCATTACTATAATATAAACCCAGTATAGTGAGTTAAAGATTAAAATATATCAAGGGTTACAATATTAATTCAGGCAGACCCATTTGTTAATGATTTCTGGTCAAAGCAAACTAGATTTTCATGAACCATTCCCTCCAGTTGTATATAAGCATCTAAAACATACCTGCTGAAGTATGATTCTTTAACATTTCCTGTAATTCTTTATATATTAAGAAGTATCAATAGAAAAGGTGGATGACTTGATGTGGCACACACTTTAGAAGGCAAGTCATGTCAGAGGTTGACTTCTGTTGAAATCACACTGGAAAAGTGTATTGTAAAATGAAAATGCAGTACCAAAGCAAATGGTCACTTTATGTAGTATCTTCTCTGTGTTTATACTGTAGCTACACAGTATAATCTGCAAAATAATATTCCAGTTAGATTTCTATTCAGGATTTAAACAGCCATAAAGTGATGAGTATAACACCTCTATTGTGTGTTGCAGTCCAGCCTCTCCCTAAAGGTGACCAAGTCCTCAATTTCTCTGATGCCGAGCAGATGGTTGACGACGCAAAGTTAAAGTAAGATTGCTTTTTACTTGGCAAATGTAAAATACAAAATAGTGATTGCATTAAGTTTCCAGTGCTCACCAGTTACTGTTTCCCTTCACCTAGGGAGAGCAGGGATGAGGTGTTGGAGCATGGTAAGAAATCTTGATCGCAAACAAACAAGTTACATGAAATTCCAGACGGTTATGTTATGTTTCCATCCAATTGTCAAGCAATTTTTAGTGAACTGTTGAAATGTTGCAAAAGGTAAAATGCGAATCAGGTGCGTTTCTATCACCTGGGTTGAAGTGATTCAATAGGTTACCTGGACATAGAATGTAGCTATGAGGAATAGAAAGAGTCTGTCAAGAATGTATTGCTATTGGGCGAGTTGTTCTTCCTTTTGACGTCGTTATTTATTCGACAGATGGATCACTTCTCTACAAATAAATGTTTTTTCATGTTGATTGTTTTGGTGTTTACATATGACTTCTTACCCCATTTTCCTCATCCTCCCCCTCCTCCTCAGAGTTGATGATTTCAGATCGCCACCAGAAAAGGGAGATAAGACAGTTGGAGCAGGAGTTGCCTCGTTGGCAGGTCCTAGTGGACAGCATTACTGGTGCGTAAGCCGTCAGGATCACAAGCAGGTGGAACCGCGTCTCATGTGTTTTGTGGAAGCCCGTCTATTGGTACCTTACGTTTTTTTGCGTCCGTGTGTTCTCAGGGATGAACCTACCAGACTTTGACAACCAGACACTAGCAGCATTGAGAGGACGAATGGTACGCTACCTCATGAGATCCCGAGAGGTAAGTTATTGTTATCCAGAGACGATTTATACAGAGCTGAGGAGGCATGCAAGTGAAAAGAAATGATATTTTCTGGAAGGGATTTCTCATTCTGTTGCTTTTTTTGTGAAGTAAGGTCATTTTTCATCACAAAGCTAATGTCTCTGTTTCCACAGATTACCTTGGGCAGAGCGACGAAGGACAAACAGATAGATGTAGACCTGTCTTTAGAAGGGCCTGCCTGGAAGATATCCAGAAAACAAGGTCATTTCACTTTTGTTATCCTGCAGTTACACGGTAGCTGCATAACATATTTCTCAAACAATTTACTTTTTGACAGCAACAGGATGCATTCCTTAGTCCTTGCTGCGACCATGTAGATGCTAGAGTCACGGCTGGATGGCATGCAGTGAAACATCAGCTTGCATGGCTCAAAACATCAACAATGACTGACACATGAATCATCCATCCAGCTGACAGTTACATTGTCAGGATGTGCCCCTAAGCTGAAATTTGGTTGGCTTTAGGAAAAAGGATGTTAAACAAAAAAGCTAAGGAGAATTTAGAGTGGGAGAAGATGGATTGACATGGGAGAAAGAGCAAATAGACATTTGAGAAGCTTTTGAGGAAAGTCTGTCAGTACCTGATCGATGTTAACAGTCTATTTCTGTACTTTTTTTTTTCAGGGATTATCAAGCTGAAAAACAATGGAGACTTCTTCATTGCCAATGAGGGTAGACGACCGATCTATATAGATGGCAGACCAGTCCTGTCAGGCAACAAGTGGAAACTTAACAACAACTCTGTGGTGGAGGTATGTGGAGGGTTCATTATTGTAGGGGAATAATAGCAACTATACATTAGAGTGATTCTAAGAGACGTGGCTTTAACAAGACATTTGTCTGCTCAGATTGCAGGTCTTCGCTTTGTGTTCCTCATCAACCTAGAACTAATCTCACTCATCAAAGCTGAAGCAGCCAAGATGACTCAGCAGTGAACATCAGCCATACAGCAGAAGAGTGACTATAGACGCTAAAGCAGACGTTTGGAGCCAGACAGCCCTTCTGTGTAGAAAACCGACGGTAGTCTTCATGAGACACATCAGTGCCACCAAGAACTCCACTGATAATGGCCATGTTAAGGACCTAAAATGTGAATTTTAAGTAGCCCATTTGGCTATAACTACATCCTGGAGCAAGAGAAGAGCATGTTTTGCTGGATATTTTGATGTTTTCCATGTTGTAGACACTATCATGGTAAAACCTTGTTTATCCATTTTTCTTCAGGATATTGACTTGTATTTAAATTCCTTACTAAAGCTTTTTCAAAATATTAAAAATGTGCACATACATTCTGAAAAGCTCTGGACATTCCAATAGTTTCATGTGTTAACAAGGACCTTCCAATGGTCAAGTGTAATTGGAAGAATACATTTTTTCACACTTTTTGCCTATTATATATAGAATCAATGAACAGTTATGCATAAACATGTTTATAGCACCCCTCTTTACCTTCCTTATTGAGACATGACTAAAAGAACTTGATGAACTTTCAATTTCCGCTGAGGAAGTCACACCCGTGAATAGCTGCTTGGTGTCTGGTTTCCATCCAGTGAGTGGAAGCGACACCATTCTGCTGGCCACACCTATCGTCTCTCGTCTCATTGGTCACTTAAAAAAATTGGGCACATGGTGCCACACCAAACATTTTTTAGTCGTCTCTGTAAGAGCAAAATTACCAGACCATCATGGAAACATCCAGAAGGTCTGGGTATGAGATTAGGTTGATAGTGTACACTCCTATGCTACATATGAACAACAATTGTAACAAAGGTTACTTGTATAGGATTTTTCAATGAGTATATTTATATGATAAGTAGTTTTGGATAATTGGCCATGCCCGTTGAGGCTATTTCAGTATAAGGTATTTATTTTCAAAAGTTTATTATTATCTTGAAATCCAAATGCCAAATATCCTTGCATTAACATAATTTGAAACTGTTTCAATGGAAACTGAATTTAAACTGACTGCAAAAGATGACAGTATAAGTATTTGGTGTTTATATGCTTTCATGTCCTGGCTAATATCTGCATAATCCAGTTATCACATTCAGGTTTCTAATAATTGGGGATATATGTTTTTTCCAGGCTGTTATAAAGGGGATATGGGGTCTTGAACATTATTGGAATAAAAGCAATTATGGTATGCAATGGTAATGCAAGCCAAAAAGAAAAAAAACCACCCCGATGACTGTCACCAAGGGTGTTTACATGGCCAATAACCGCTATATAGTGAGTGAAGACCAACTTCCCTAATGCCCTGTTTCACAAGGAATTAATTGCTACAGTCATGACCTTTTAAAAATTGCCTCTTTGATAGTCCTTTTTAGTATTATTGTTTTTTTTATCTTATCCAGGGAAGGGGCTTGCAGTGCATGCATGAAAAGAACAATACAGTTGATCTTGGCAAGTGCTTAGAATAATTTGTGCACAGGAAATTGAATTAAACGTATTTACTGTCAGTTATTGCAAATACAGGTTGATTGGACTTGACCAAATCGTTGTTTTTGAACACATTAATAACCCAGTACCTAGTAAGGTAAACAAGAGGGTTCCCAGTCACAGAAAATCAAATTTTGGGATTTTACACATGGCCATTTCTACACATGGCCAATAGGTGGAGCTACAAAGTCCCACAATAACTGACTGAAAGGGTGTTATGTGCCATGGACCACAAATCAGAAATTGGGACAAGGAGTATTCCTGGCTATCTCACAATATTAAGCGAAACACTGCACAATTTCACAGGTAGAACTTTAGAGTTAATGTTACATTGTTTGGTGTGCTGCCCATGTCTCCCTTTAATGTATGAAACTACCACTACAACACTTTTTTACCCTGTTGAGAGAAAGAAAATGTTGTCCCATTTAACTACTGGTGTCAGCAGCACAAGGGCACTATTACTCATGGTATGTGCACTATGTCAAACTCTATGAGTATCTGTGTTTCCATTTGTGAAATAGAGACAAAAGGAATTGCTTTGTCATTACCACCCATTTAGGTTGAATTACATCAAGTCTTGTAATATGTGTCTGCTCTGTTCATGGTCTAGGTCAGTTGGAGAACATTTGTGTGCTTAAACAGCAAATGAAAATGTATATTTCTTTAGCAAACCATCTATCTGTATTTTATTTATATATATATATATATATATATATATATATATATATATATATAATTGTACTATCACTTCTGAGGTTGGTTGGGAACCAGACAGAGGAAAAACCTCAAATCAGATAAAAAATTATAATCAAACTACAGGTTGTTTATTTGATTCAGGACCATGAAGGGACATGTGAGTCCAGGGAATCAAATGACGAAAGCGAAATAATTACTGGTGAACACATTCCTAATGTAAGCAAAATTAAATCTAAAGGCATTGCATAGGTTATGAGTACTAGGAAAAGATCTATTGATTATTATCGTGCATCATTATCATTATGAGTTGCTTTTTATTGTCAGGATTCATAGTGGCCTATGAAAGAGTTTACAAGTAGGTTAGGAGCAATTGTTAAAGAAAAAAAAAGATAGCCCAAAGGCCACTGTTACTATAGCAACTCAGTCATGAGAACATCATGATTTGTTCAGCTTCCTCAAAAATGGCAAGGCTCACAGAAAAATTATTCAAACATTGAACAGAGACATCCTCCAGCCATACTAAAATCTTATTTATATATTGAATATTTATAATCATCAACCTGCATCAAAAGCATCAACCTGCCTTTTTATCTGACCTAAATTACCTTTTATCATTAGGGCATTAAGTTCTAGTCATAACTTGTTGCCATGACATGGCAAAGGAAGGAATGATAGGAATCATTAAATGTTAAATGTCAGATAAGATGTGTACCCTGCTGGCATTTTATGAGACATTATCAGCCCAGCCTCCCTGTATGTATTTTGGCATCATGTGCACAGCAAAGAAAGTAGCGTATGGTCAGAAAAAGATTTATATTGATGAGTATATGGTTTTCTTTCTTTCTGTTGATACTAACAGTAGACGTATATATGATACTCGGCAAATATTTTGCTTTCTAGGTAAATATCAATCATAAAATAAAGGGTATCTAAGTACATTTTCAGTGTTCTTTATTGAAATAAAATATTTGTCGGAATCCTTGTTGAAACTAGTGTTAATTCACGTGTATTTTCACTCCTAAATTGTTAAAACAAAAACAATTGTTTTGCGCATAGAATTATTGTGTAATTTCAGTGATTCAACGTTATATGCGTAATGACTTTGCCTAAATACCTGTACAATGTTCATATTATGCTAAATAAAAAAGAAAAAGTATCGTCACGAAGTAGTAAATATCGAAGGTATGTCTTCCGCTCTGATTCGGGCCCGCTAATTGGTCCATAGCTTTTGAACGGCGTGATTGGTCGCTTAGGTGAACCGTCCTTTTTTCGGCGACGTTCTGCTGGTGCATCAGGCTCTTCTAGAAGATTAGCCGAACTATTTTTGAAGCTCGGTGGAGTTTTGTAATTTTGGGAACTCGGGAGATTTAGTTGCTTCATATTTGCGAGTTGTCTCGAACAGTCCATGTTTGCTTTGTGCAATGATTTCAGAGACGTAACGAGCAGCCAGTGCGTCAAGTTTGATTCATTGTGTAACGTGTAGTTAGTTGAAAAGAGCATCTCTCAGCGGGACTTCCAAGTAATCAAGGGGTTATCAAAATAGATGTGAGTACTTTGCTTTTATTTGGCGTCAGGAACTAACACTAATGTTACAATTCATCAAATGTTAGTTTCACTGTTCAGACTAGCAAAGAACGCAGCGTTTGCTAGTTAGCTTTTAAGTGCTAAGTCAGCCATCATTATGATGCATGTAACATAACATTGTCATGCTGCTTTCAATTGATTTCTTAAGTGTAGGAATTTTAAGATGACTCTGTGTAAAGCCGATGTTACACACCACTATTCACTATGCGTGCAGTTGCGAGTGCGAATATTCTCAGAATTTAAGTATGGTTACATGACAAAAAGGCAAGTAACATTCATACAAATGTGACAAATATAGATATCAATGATCTATCCCCTCCCCTCACACACATCTGTACATTAGTGATAATTTTGTCTTAAGCCTCCGCTGCAAGCCTCCGCTGTGTATCTGCTGATCAGTAGGCCTCGTTAGTTTATTTGCTCTTCACATACATCAATATGCGGAACATATTGAACTATGTAACATATGCTCCTTTCACTTCCAGTTAATGATACTTAACTTTCAATCTCAACAACATATTACAATAGTAAATATTACAATATTCCCCATTAAATTGTTCCTATATTCACTATATAATAACGCCTTAATATGCTGTGTCATTATTATGGAAATCGCAGTTGCAATATAGCCTACATTTTCATGTTCATATAACAGCCAAACAGTTAAGTCCGTTTCAACGTTAGTCCTAATTGTGTGCTGAAAATTGCAAGTTGAGCTTGAAGAAAAAATACAAGTGAGGGAGCTTTGTGACAACCCAAATTTAGCGAATTGCCCTTACATTGAGCTTAGGTCAAACCAAGGCTGCATTAAATAAACATAACAAAACCTCTGTGTTATCATTCCCTCAGTGAGATTTTCTAAAAGAGCTGTTGTTGTCCACAGGGGGACACAAAAGGACAGGAATTCTTCATCCTGCAAGATCTGGGATTTCAGTAGCATTTCACAAGAGATAGATACAAGATAACCCTGAGTAATAACTCAATACTTTCCCTGTGTGGTGATAACACATGTAAATGATCAGTTCATCTACCTGCTATTTGTAATTTTAAGAGTGACCTGTGTGAGTTCACAGGCAATGCTATTATCTAACAGGTGTAAATGTTACTGTCTACTGTTCAATAGCAGTGCATACCATTTGATATTGTAACCAAATAGAATTTCCTTTCATTCTGGCACAAGGCAGTCCTGTGTTTCAGGTTTAGATCTGAAACAGAAATATATTCCTGTGATCATAAAGGCCCCTCTGCTAAGCCTTAGACATTTGGTCCGTGCCTTGGGCCAGGTTAGAGTAGTCTTGTTTATACTGTCAACTTGATTTGCCTTTTGTCAACATCTCAAGGCATTGCATAGAGAGGACCAAGTCCTGGCTAACCAACCAAGTCCTATTTAACCAACAGAGAATATGCCTGTTGCAATAAATATCACATGGTTATTTAATCCTGCACTGGAAATACTGGAGATGGCTGTAGACTAGTATATTTTATAGGTTAGCCAAGGCTGAAACTACCACTGCATAAACTGAAGCTTTTCCTTGTTCACACCCCTTATCCTGGTTGGCTTATGTTGATGTTTAAAGTTACTGCTGATTGGTCATATGAGAAGGAGTAGATTGAGCTTGAAAATCCAATTGGTCCTTTTGGAAGAAATGTGTAGGCAATGGAGACATCAGATAGTGGTCATTTTAGTGAGCTATGCTGAAAGGTTATATGTTGAACTGGTCAAAACATGTATACAGTTGTATATTGACCAGTTGTCCCATGCGGTTCTTTATAGTGCAATGTACTAACACCTCATTGAATACTAATGTAGAATACCAGTCATGAATTCTACCTTTTTGGAGTTAGGCCTAGACTGTAATGCAGCAATGATTTTAAGCATTTACTGAAGGCTTTAAACATATAGGCTTTATTAACAATCACAAGCTGAGACCTAGTGACTTGGTTGGAAGTGGGGTGGAATTCTAGACCTGAAAACTGATTTGGTTTGTCATGTGCACCATAACGGACTACCCAAAGTCAATTTTACTCACACTACTTTGCAACAGTAAACATAGACTATTATTTAGTAATGGCTAATCGGGGCACATTTCACTATCATGTAATATTTGAAATCTAACGGAGGTAGGTTGTTTCTTAATTGATCTTCTAATTGATCTCTCCCCAGAACATCAATGCAATGCTGCTTCTCAGGCATTGCCAAAGCCTGACTAGAGTGGGCCATCTCAAAACCCAAAGGTACAGTAACAAAATGGCTGCTTGTCACACCTGAATGTTTTTTAAAAACTATGTTTGACCAGTTAAATACCTGTCTCCTTTGTCTCATGACTAATTAGTTTAGTGTTCAATCTGAGCACCACCTGGTCAAAGGTGTCAATTTGATAACATTGTGACATTCACGTTCCAACAGACATACTGTGGCATATTTTTCAATGCTCACTGTGTAAAACAAAGTCAGTCATGGTCTGATTCACAGGACTTTCCCAATTGTGTAAGTCCATTTCACTATTATAGTTAACCATTACCCAGCAAGAGCAACGCTGACCATTTTCTTCCTTATCAGGGAGCTTCTGAATTACAGGCTCTATCTTAGGTGTGTTTGTTTAGCCTTGTTTTATCAATGTGCTGTCAGAAAGAGTTGCTGAAAAGAGTTATTTTCCACTTCAAGTCATGAAGATGCACAGTGAAGATACACTGCACTGTAAAAATCAGACACATGACAAAGCTTTCTGTCTTTTAAATGAAGCACACAGATTAACCAATTAGCCCAAACAATGTTCTTTTCCTAACCCTAATAGAAAAAACAGTGCATTAGCCACAAAATATGCAGCGCATTGCCTCTTCAGGATTTGCAATGAAATCAGCAGAGAATTGTATACAATAGTTAATGAACAGATGGCTCACTGGTTAGAGTTTTTGCATATGGTAGTATACTTCCTTCTTAAAACGCAGTTGTTTCGATTTTCTAGGCATCTACGAGTAGCACCTCCAGTGGTGTCGTGTGCATTTCGGCTGTTGGGCAGCAGCAATGAAGGTCAGAGGTCAAAACAACATTACCAGCATACCCACAGCCCCAACTGGAGACATGCCCTGGCAGGACTGCTGGCTGGAGCAGGCGCTGTATTGGCTTATGGCCTGTACAACAGCAAGGTTAGAGGGGCATATAATCATTGATGACAGTCCAGTGAATAATTATTTTCTGATTTTCATGTCAAGATGTAATTACGTCAGGCTACAATATCCAGCTTTTTATTTTATTTTATTTTTTTATTTTTTTTACATTACAACAAAAAACGTTGTTGTGGGCCTGTTGTAGGTACATGGCCGTTGCCCAATAACCATAGTAAACACCCCAACCATCAATACAGGTTTATTACATGACTGTGAATAAGAAACAGAGGTTGGAATATGATTTAGACTTTTTAGCTCCCTCTGCTGCTGAAGATCCGAAAGAAAGAGTTGACTAGTTGTAATGTTTGTACTTTGAAAGCATTAAGGAGAATAAAATAATTTTGTTTCCAAAGTTTAGACTGATGTTTGTGGTTAATAAGTGTGTTGGCAATATTAAGTTAAATAATCATAATTCTACTTGGAGCCAGAACCTTACCAAAGGGCCATATCTCCTACTTTTATGACCTCTTATCGCCAGCGGATGAGTCTTATCATATAAAATATAATAAAATATTGTAAAAAAAAAAAAAATCATAATTCCCATCTTAGCTATAATTATACAACCTTACGTATATTTAGGCATTTTTTAATTTCCTAGGTACCTGATTTTGATCCCGAAAGGAAGAAGATGAGAGAATCTTGACTGTTAATCCATATTTAATATATATGTTTTTAATTAATCGTATCGCATCATACAGTACTATGTCTGCTCTCTCCCGTGCAGGCTGAGCGGGCAGCCACCACTACAGTGCAGCCCATTGGCCAGAACTCTTCTCTGCCCATCTTTACCCAGGAGGAAGTCACCAAGCACTGCTCTCTAGAAGAAAGAGTGTGGGTCACCTACAAAGGCAGTGTCTATGACATCACTGAGTTTGTGGCCATGCACCCTGGAGGTGATAAAATCTTACTAGCAGCAGGCAGGGCCCTTGAACCTTTTTGGGCACTGTATGCCGTGCACAGCCAAGACCATGTGTTGGACATCCTCTCAGAGTACAAGGTGAGCCAACTGTTGGTCGTTAGTTATGAGTAACTGAAAGATATAGTCAACATAAACTCATCAGGTGTGCAGTTGCAAGCGCATAGGGAGGGTCCCCGTGCTCGCGGGACCGCATTTGTGCACATGGAGCACAATCTTCCCTTGCGAGGATGCTTTTCCGCTTACGGATACTGGTTTCTATGTTTTTTAACCTATCAGCTGAAGTTAATTGAATCAAGCTGTTATATTACACAATTTAGCCTATAGGTCTACAAGCCAGTTACCAAAGCTCTAGATACTTCTAGATTTTTCAATTAAATGTACTAATTGAAATAATGAAAATGTTTTTTGATTATAGATTATCCAAATGTTTTATTTAAAATTCGATAGAATATGAAAATAATCCACTGTTGCAAACCACTGTTTAAACAATGTGGCCTAAGGACCGTTTTGTGTGTGTTTGTGTGTAATACAAGGTAGGTGAGCTGAGTGCAGAGGACCAGCGGCAGCAGCAGCAGAGTGTTAAATCAGCTGACCCCTACTCCTCTGACCCTGACCGTCACCCCGTCCTGCGCATCAACAGCCTCAAGCCCTTCAACGCTGAACCGCCGCCTGAACTCCTCACCGACAACTACATAACCCCCTCCGCCATCTTCTTCAAGAGGAACCACTTGCCAGTGCCACGCGTGGACCCCGCCTCGTATCGGCTTCACGTGGAGGGGCTGCCCGGGGGAGCGCTGACTCTGTCTCTGGACGACCTGAAGACGCGCTTCCCAAAGCACACCGTCACCGCCACGCTGCAGTGTGCCGGCAACCGCCGCTCCGAGATGAATAAGGTGAAGCAGGTCAAAGGGCTGAACTGGGGCATCGCCGCCATCAGTAATGCCACATGGAGCGGCGCCAGGCTGAGGGACGTGCTCCTGGCGGCTGGCTACGGCCCAGATGCGGCCCGGTGGGCTCTCCACGTGCAGTTCGAAGGGCTGGACAAAGACGTAACGGGCACCACTTACGGGGCTTCCATCCCTTTAAATAAGGCGGTGAGCGAGGAAGGCGACGTGCTGCTGGCCTACGAGATGAACGGCGAGGACCTTCCGGCGGATCACGGCTACCCTGTCCGGGTTGTCGTACCAGGCACAGTCGGCGCACGCAACGTAAAGTGGCTCGGCAAGATCATAGTGAGCGCGGAGGAGAGCAGCAGCCACTGGCAGCAGAACGATTACAAGGGCTTCTCCCCCGGAACCGACTGGGATACGGTGGACTTCAAGTCCGCCCCGGCCATCCAGGAGCTGCCGATTCAGTCGGCGATCACCCAGCCGACGGACGGCGCCGTGGTCGGTCGTGGCGCGGAAGAGGTGACGGTGAAGGGGTACGCCTGGAGCGGCGGCGGCCGGGAGGTGGTGCGCGTGGACGTGTCTCTGGACGGAGGAAAGACGTGGCACGTGGCCCAGCTGAGCAGCGGCGAGAAGGGGCAGCACCCGACACCATCACCCCCGCCAGGCCGAGCCTGGGCCTGGAAGCTGTGGGAGCTGACTGCCCCGCTTCCTCCCGAGGCTCAGGAGATGGAGATCATTTGTAAGGCGGTGGACAACAGCTACAACATGCAGCCAGACTCAGTTTCCCCCATCTGGAACCTCAGGGGCGTGCTGAGTAACGCCTGGCACAGAGTGAAGGTAAACATCAGAGAGGAGGAAGATGAGGAATAGACTGAATGGTTGATTCCCCCCCTCTAAACTCCAGAGGGTTATGCCAAATTAACACTCATTAGAAACTTGATATTGTCTTAACTTTGTCACTCAAACTCAGCAGGAAAGGTGATAGATCTTGTGTGAGGCCTGAAAAAAAGATCATGCAGAAACAGCACAACATTTTGATGCATAAAGACTGGACGAAGTAGGATTTATTTATTTACACAACCTTAGAATATTTATGCAACCACGTTGCTTGTGAGATTATGGAGAATTTCAGGTGTACAAAGCAAGACACAAGATAAGAGGAGCAGGTAAGCAACAGTTTCTCAAGATGAAGCCAAAGCATTGCCACGCACACAACATACTTTGATCTTATATCAGAATGAACACTTATACTTTGGTCTTACATCAGAATGAACACTTATACATTGGTTTTAGATCAGAATGAACACTTATACATTGGTTTTAGATCAGAATGAACACTAATACTTTGGTTTTAGATCAGAATGAACACTTATACTTTGGTCTGAGATCAGAATGAACACTAATACTTTGGTTTTAGATCACAATGAACACCTATACTTGTGTTTCAATTAATTATTTTAATCTGCAGAATTTTGTGAAACAGTAAAATATCTGTATTTTGTAACAATGTATTTTGTAACCTTTTTTTGTTAATGAAATAATTAATAACCAGATTGTCATGAATGTTAATCATAATTTTAAAGGTGCTATCTGTATTATGTTAAAATCAAATTAATTAATTACCACAATTACCACATTGTATCGTAAGGTATAGCATAATGGTGATTGTCTGAAAAAGGTTCCCCTCTGTCTCTGTTTTGATTGTGCCTCAGTGGCGCTGTTTTCCTCTTTTTTTTGGTCTTTATTTAGCTTTGATGGCCTGTCAAACAGATCCTCCCCTCAGTGGTCCATCAACATGTAGCTCCTCCCCTCAACCAGGAGGCCTCTCAGAAAGTATAAAACCCTCTTCCAAAGCATGCACAAGCCAGAACACCGTGTTTCTTGTTTTGGTTTGTTAGGAGTTCACCTCTCTAACGCTAGAGTGCCAATCTTAAGGATAGCACCTTTAGACTATTTTCAAAGTTATATTTTAAGAGAAGAGGCCTGTATTATTGGCTGGTCATGAATTTCTGGAATTGAGA
>OMKK01053667.1:0-19117 GCA_900302305.1 Polymixia japonica
TTGCAATACACAGTAGTGTGCTGCGCCATATGTTTTGTAGTTCTAATGTGTTTCCCTATTATGTGAAATTGTGACCAAGAACTTTCAAGCTTATTATAGGTTTTAGGGGGTGGGAAGCACACCTGTTTGGTCAGATTTGATCTTTCTTATTGATAAGAGGGTGAAATCATGTTTTTTCAAGGTTTCGGCCCTACTCAGTGGCGCCCCCTATAGGTTTGCCCTTGGTTATGGTAGCAGAGGTCAAGAGCTTTCCAAAACTGTTGACCCCATGTCTGTAGCACGTTTTGTTGCTGTCCTGTAAACCTTCAAAGGTGTCTCAATTTCAAGGTTCAAAGGGCACACCTGAGGAGCAGGAACCGCCCACAATTTCCACACTGACATATGTTACTCTGTAGGTCAAGACCTTTCCAATGATGTCTTCACTGTTGTCCCACGACAAAGTTTGATTTTCATCTTGCTTTTCTTGTGTTTATTTGCTTGTTTCTTCTTCGTTGTTACACTTATGCATGCTCTATTTCTTCTTCTCCGTTTTGTTGTATTTGTGCGGCTGCGTTACAGCGTCACCCACTGGCCGGTTGTATATATTACAGCGTTTTCAGCGTTTTTAGCGTTTTCGTGTGGACGCACACATTTCCTGAAACGGCTCCGTCTTTACGGAAAACGTTTTCAAAACGAAGTCGTCTCCGTCTCCGTGTGGACACGGCCTCAGTGTCCCTTTTCCACCTCTCACGCTCACTCCTGAGATATTTTCCCTTCTCTCTGGGTCTCCATTCCTTCTTCCCATGTACTCTCTTTGCCTCTATGCTGCTGTTTTTGCCATTGTGATGTCTGAAAATATTTAATATAAAATAGCATTAAGAATTATATCAGACAGTGCACATCAAAGTCTACGATTGAGTCAGCTACTAAGAAGTGTCATCTTACCTGTCACAACGATTCAACTCTGTTGTAATAAAAAATGTGACAGGGTTGAATGTGACGGGGTTTAAGTTTTTGGCTAATAGTAGCCATAACTCCATATTTAGCTAAGAAATAGCACCACATGACATTGAGGACATCATAAAATTGTAATATTTTGCAACACTATTGCTTAATGTTTCCTCAGCAATTGTTTACTAGCATTTATTCATAAAACAGAGTTGAAATGTTGAACCTGACAATTTCAATCTGATGATAAAAACAATGAAATATAAGGTAAGAAAAGATACTGACACTTGCCTTTCTTTGCAGCATGTTCTTCAAAAGACTTTGTGTGATGTACTTCCTTAATGCTGATGTCACAGGGACTGATCAATAATTTTTATAGGGGGTAAATAGCATGGTGTGACTGGGTTGAAAACAAACTGGGGGACGTGTATATTGCAATATATACAATATAATACAATATTGCAATTTCATAGATAATTCATATATTTTTTCAGAAAACATTTTTTTTAGTTAAATTAGACAAACATGATTATATTAGCAGCAGAATTTTGGTATCAATTGCAATTTTTATTTGTTTGATAGTCAATGAAAATGTAATGATTGTCAGTGAGGACATGCAAACATGTTTGTTATCTACTACTTGGACAACCCATTTTTAAAAAATAAAATAAAAAATATTTTATTTTTATTTTGTTTTGCATTATAATGCAGACACCTGGTTCTATTAATTGATGGCTTTACAATGCATTTTGTTGTTTCCTTTAATTGAAAATCTTTGAAGTAAATCTGGGGGACTTAAAGGGCACACGATTCAGAGACTCACCCCTGTAAGCCTGCACAGCAAGATGACACCACATACAAAGACTGTAGAAAACAAACTATCCAAAAATATCAAACCCGCATCAACATCCCTCTCCCTTCGTAACCAAAATTAGGGGAAAAGTAAATACAAAGAAGTGTGCATGTGCACGCACGTGCGCACACACAATGTTCTTCATGGCTAATACAGTCCCAATGTTTAAATTAATATTGCCCATCAACAACTGATTTTAAGACCATTTTCATAGAAAGAGATTGCAAACACTACTATAGCATCACAAATCCTTGAACGAATATTTATTGTGATTATTCATCATAAATAAGCAATCAATGCTCATTTACTTACTGTTAAATTTGACAAATAAGTCAAAATCTGTAAGGTAAAAAAATAAATCATCATAAATTACATCTTGATAGATATAGCACTGGATGTTTTCATGGAAAACTTTTTAACAATGAGGTCAAACCACAGTTGATGACATTGAGGTATGCAAGTAGCCTACTTAACATGGATGAATACTGAAATACAACATTCACAGCAATCAATACACTATTGACACCAAAACACAAAACCAAACTGTAACATTATATTCCACAATACATCATAGATCTAGAAACAGATAAAATATATGAGCTTCGAAAATTATTTGGAATTTCTCAGCATGCATTTTAAAACCAGAACTTACTTCCCTTTTGTAAAATTAAAAGCCATGCTTTTAGCTACATCATTTTGTATTTATCTGGAGAAAGTTTATATTTTTCCTTAGTCACACAGAAGACATTTCATGAATGTATTCCTTAAAGAGTTACATCATACTGTGGCATACATTGTTCATGTCATTTCAAAGATAGGAATCTGCAAAAAATCACAGAGAACAGACCAATAACTTCACACATTATAAGGCTAGAAGAGTTGGAGAGTTGAGGATATCGACAGATTCAGCCTTGCTCCCTCCAACTTTATGACTGTCCAATCCCTCTGTGAGAGAGTCCAGCTCAGGACACGCAAATGTGAAAACAGACAGGTAGCTGCTACAGGTGGGGGTGGAAGTCACCACAGGAGTACTCAGAGGCTCCAGGTCACTGGAAACAGACTTGTACAAAGTTTCCCAGTCTGAGACCCCGAGAGAACTGCTCAAATCTATGTCTGGGACAGAACGGGCTGTCTCCATAGGGGTTTTCTCCTCCATATTGGACATTAGATTGTCCAGGAGCCCCTCCTTAATGTCCAAAGAGGGCTCAAGGTCACAGATGTTGATTTCAGCACTGGCACACAGCAAGATGTTTGAGTTTCCAGAGATGGCTGTAGACGGATCACTGGGGATGTCCATATCCTGGAGCGAAGGGGCTTCCTGGGGTCCGTCCTCTGGGAGTTTGTCCTCAGTCGGACTGGCCAGAAGCTCTGGGGATTCAGTGGGCTCCTGAAAAATAGACTCCAGCTCTTCTGACACTTGACACACAGGTTTGTGTGTAGCGAGGACAAATTCAAGCCTCTCTTTCTCTTTAAGAAGGTTGGCTATTTCTGTCTGCAGGGCTGCCTTTTCTTCTTCCAGCGTGTCTGTCTCCTTCAAAGAAATCAACATCCAAAATTAGCCACTCGGGATGAAATACAGCGGTAGATGTAAATGACAACAGATCTTTGTTTACTTACAGCTTGCAGTGTATCAGTGAGTTCCCGCCGTCTGTTGCGACACTTTGCTGCAGCCATTTTATTCCTCTCTCTCCTTATCCTCTTCTTCTCTTCCTCCTCTGGAGAGAGCTAGGAGGTTGAAAATAAATGATCTGGTTATTACCTAGAAGACTGTGTAGCCATTTCATCTTCTAATCCGCCACATCCGTTGCCAATTAACCATCTGAAGAGCGGCAAAAGCATGTTTCTCTGCAATGCGTCTAAAAATAGACCATTGTTGCAGACTCGCTGTGACCTGAATATAAATTGACTGCCTTTGGAAGGCACACGGCCAGCATGCAGCTCTTGAGGAGCATGCACAATTATGCTGCCGCAAACAAGACATTCAAATTGCCGTATGCAGAGACTTACTGCACGTTATGTCCTTTAGCGGCTAAATACTTCATCTGGGCGAACCTACCTGCTCTGCTTTACCCTTCCTGGCAGCATTTTTCCCCCTGTTACCGCCCGCTTTGGGTGTTGCCTGGTGAGAGCTCTGCACTTCATTGGCTTGCTTGCTGCCCAGAGACGGGGAGACAGATGTGATAATTGTAGGCTGGACCATCCACTGGAAATCTGGGGTAGATGAAATTGCAGTGACTGTTGGAACAAATGGGGTGGCTCGTATGTCCATGTCTTGGCAGAGCTCCTGAAAAAAAAAGACATTCAGAACTATGCTACTGATATTTTTTTACATACACGTATTGCTGTGCAATTAATGAGTTTAAAGAGGTCTTACTGTGATGAAAATGAGCCATGAACAACTTGCTTATAAATCACATCTTAGCGTCCAACACAGGGTAGGGTACACATGTTTTTTGTTCTTGAAATATACCCATCCAAAAATAGCTTTCTCCAGATCAATATTTGACTTTATCGTTGTTTCTGACGTCAACGCTGACGCAGAGATGCTGTGGAGTCTCCTGAATGGATTTATTTTTCTCAATGAACTGCAGCATCGACACGCTTAAATTTGGTCCCAGGACGTCAGAATCATAACAAGCCCAGCCTACAGTGATATGTTCCCTCATATCCCCTACGCTTGTTTACGAGTAAGCCATTCATTAATTATTAAAAAAACCAAAACCAAAAAAAAACATCAGCCCCCCCCCCCCATTGGTTTAAATCTTGCCTTTTCGTACAAACAAAATTAAAGAGCGCTCTCTGCGAATAGGCTGCTTCAGCGACTTGTCGATTGGAGATCTCATGAATGCCCTACGCAGCATCTTGAATATAGTCCCTAAAGCCATTCATACCTTTGCATTGCTCTCTGAGGAGGAAGCTGGTGAGCTTGCGTCTTCTTGAGTCTTCTGGCAGTATGCCAGAGTGTCCCCGACAGGAGATTCTGTACGGCAGGTAGAGACTGTATCCATGTCAGGCGTCAGGTTGTTGAGATACATTGCGAAAGAAGTCCCACTTGATATCAGATATGACTCTGCTCTTCCGTTAAGCAGAATGGCCTGGGTCTTCCTCCAGGTATATACCTGGTAACTGTAAGACTAGAATGCAAGCCCCTCCTTTTATACTCTGCTAGAATTTTATGAATGAACTAAGACTGTACCATCCACGGAGGGGAGTCATACTGACAATCAAATAGGTCTACATATTGGGCCGCGGGGACATTTTGATATTATAAATTACTGCACGTTTTCCTCCAGCATACATTTTCTGTGACTGAGGCACAGGACCAAATATATTTCTTGGATGTGGTCGCAACGTTTCCTTTATCGAGGTGATAGCTGTCATCACACCCATTTTGCAATAATTTGTTTCATCCGAAATAAAACGTGCTTCAGGGAACGTGAGCCTATTTACCAATACGAAGGATGTAATCTAACTACCTTTATGCACAAAAAACATACATGTAGCACATAAACAATACACGTTCATGGTAGGCTATTGTTTTAATTTAATCAGCAGTCAAACTTATGAATCCAATTCTAGAGCACACAAATAGCCATATAATATCTACTAATATTTTAATAAGATAACATATCTATTTCAAGATTACATACAAGGTCGTGTCGCATTTTGCGTTATTAGCTCAAAATTGTGTCCATTCAGAGAATAGGCTATTGAAATGAATGAACATCTTAAAAATAAGGCGTCGTGAGCCACACCGAATCATATTGCCAATACAATATAAAGCACTGTTATACTTGTGCATGTCAAGAAAGGGTGGGTTATTTTTTTTTTTAGATATATTTCCATTCATCTTCTAAATGCGCGCTAATTTCTGAAAAACACGGACAAACACCCAGTGAGCTGCAGCACTTCGGACCTGTGTTTTTTTTTCCTTCCAAGATAAGGATCGAGGACTGTGCGCAAGAGCCATCATGAAATAATTTAAAACATCTCGTCAGAGGTGGGAGGGGCCAGCGGTGTGGGCGGAGACCTCGTCGTGACATAACCCGGAACTAAGTCTGGGACTCATCCTCCTCTAACATCACAGAGATAGATAGCATGTCTAGATTTGGTGTGTTAATATTAGTACCTTTCCTTTTTGACTCGGTGTTCCCAATTGCATTCCACCTGCCGGTAAACTTTCGAAAATGTCTACAGGAGGAAATCCACAAAGATGTGCTGGTCACAGGCGAATACGAAGTTAGCGAACAGCCAAATACAAAAACCAACCTCCAGGTAACACGTAGCGCTACGGACCCCACCATAGCTATGCCGTATGGCAAACTTATTTAGGCTAGGTAGGTTCATGTAAATTCATGAAATATTCTGTTATGCGATCCTGTTATTCCTTTTATAGATCACGGATGCAGCGGGTCACACGTTGTACACTAAGGAGGATGCATCCAAAGGGAAGTTTGCCTTTACAACAGAGGATTATGACATGTTTGAGATTTGCTTCGAAAGTAAATCTCCAATGGGTGAGTGAGGTTATATATAACATCTGTTCGCGACGAGCCGTCGATATTTTCGGAATGAATATTACAACTCAAATTGATCCAGTTCGTTAGTCGCACACATAGTTTTATTCCCGGAATCTTTAGTTGTCAAGCTTGGAGACCAGAGATGCACACCATAAATGATTGAGACAAAGCGATAGATAGCCTTATTATTTTCTGTCATGTACTGTAATATGTCATGAATATTTGTTATTAGGCACTGGACGAGTCCCAGACCAACTGGTCAATCTGGAAATGAAGCACGGTGTGGAAGCAAAGAATTATGAGGAGGTGAGGGGTGCATTTTATGGCAGGCCATGCTTGACTGATGATCGCTGATCAATGTGAAAATCAAACACAGCAAACAATAAAATCAATAAATAAATGGACAATAAAATATATGACTCAAAGCTGTAAGATGGAAATGTTTAAATCCAGTGATCACAGCACAAGCCCCTCAATATCATATTTGATAATACATTCGCAAGGTGCTTGGGAGCCAATTCTACCACAGTGAAAAAAGGGATTGTAACAATCTTCCCTTTTGTGACCTCTTTGTTGTCAGATTGCAAAAGTGGAGAAGCTGAAGCCCCTTGAGGTGGAGCTAAGACGTCTGGAAGACCTGTCAGAGTCTATTGTAAATGACTTTGCCTACATGAAGAAGCGAGAGGAGGAGATGCGAGACACAAATGGTAAGTGAAGATAAATAACAGGGGTAGGCTTAATGTAACTGGACAGCGTATGTCATGTCTGAATGGGTCCTGTTGAAGGATCTGTAAAAATGAGTGTTTATGCTGTTAATCTGTCATTGTTTATCCTACCATACAGAATCCACCAACACACGAGTGCTGTACTTCAGCGTCTTTTCTATGTGCTGCTTGATTGCACTGGCAACGTGGCAGGTCCTCTATTTGCGACAATTCTTCAAGGCGAAGAAACTGATTGAGTGAAGCAGTCTGTAAAATGCAACCTGAGTGGATTCAAGTGGGCTGGAAGTTCCGGAACATCTATATGGACACTCTGTGACATACCTATGTCTATTTTCTAAACCATCCACCCCTTTTTATTAATGTTAATTTATTTCAGTAGTTTTTTAGACACGTAAGCTATAATATGAATGATGGCTAACTTCTGCCAGGCTTGCTATTTTGTATTCATAGGAAATAGTCTAAGCTACGCTACACAGTATGTGATTTTCCAGTTGTAAAATGACAAGATGTTATTTTCTTTATATACCAAATCACCCAATGAATTTTCAATTGCTTCAATGTAAAACAAAAGATTCCCATCAGGTGCATGACTGTTTTTCATTAAAAACAAAACCCAGAAGTTTTTGTTTTTTTTGTCAGTAAGGCAACTTAATAATGAGGAAAAGATAAGTATTTAGCAATTTGTCTTATTTAATGAGTGAAGTCATGTAAGATAGAATTCATCTTGGTTGATAATATTAAAATACAAACGCACACTTATCTATTTCCATAAAGTTCCCATGCTTTATACATCCTTCTCAGTTTGCGGAGGTTGGGTTTAAGTAATTCCTGCAAAGAGATAGAGTGAGATGAGATAAATAACACTTGATCAAAAAAAATCAAATACTAATAATGTAATTTAATTTGGTGCAAGTTGCAGATGCACCTCTCCATAGTGATACCTTTTGGTCATTATCCAAGTGAAGGATGTCTACCAGGGGAGCCATGGATGGGCGGCCATGGGCACACTGGAAGGGCAGTTGGCAAGAAGACAAGGATCCCACCAAGCTGCAACATTCCTCTCGACTAAGGCTGTCGTTGAATTTGATAGCGCCTGTTTTACGTACAAACACATCCAAGACACTAGTATGAAGGTTCAAGTCTCTAACTAAACACTTAGGTGAACATAACTGAAATAACCTTCAGGACAGAGAGAAGTATCTGAACCCTACCATGGCATGCCAGTGAGGCAAGCACCTTCAGGACAGTCAGAGGCAGTGTTCCTTTCACTCTACCAGTTGACCGGAACAACTAGGACAAAGACATTAAAAAAAAGAAAGAATACATATCACCCTGTTTTGACTAAGAAGGTTATTTTTCCCCACATAAAGGGGTAAGCCAGTAGACAGAAGTTGGCAAGCTTACCTCAATCTGTTCTTGAAGATACTCCTGCAGGAGGGAGAGGTAATCATTACATATGAATGAACAGACTTATGAAACTCCAACTTGTTACTGTGGTTTCACGTCTCACCTCAACTATTGGCTTGATGACAGACTGTCTCCCCCGCCTGAGTTCATTGCTCTCCTTCTCAGTGAAACACAGTGGTACTTTCCCAATCAGCACTCGTGGATCTCCCGTCTGTGAGAACTCCACCTCCAGGCCCAGGCCTCTCAAATGTGGCCGACAAGACCTGGAAGGGGTAGAACCCAGGAACGATTAGTAACGCGTTGCTCTGGACAGCTGTTCCATTATCAGTCCATTGCAATGTCTGGTGTGAAATCAGCAGGCGGTCAGACAAACTCTACCGTCCAGCGTGTCAGTTGAGGTCTACAGGTGCCCAGATTCTTGGGAAGAGTTATGCCCGGGACACACCACCTACTTGTGCGTGAGAGTGACGGCTACCTTGCTGAACTGCTGTGGCTCGCACGTGTGTGGTGTCCACGCAAACAGCATTGCTGCTGCAGTGCTGCTACTGCCAGTCCTTATCTTTCTACATTGAGTTTGCCTTTGATAATGGCCATCAATAATAGAATGTTTAATTTCATTTCATTATACATTTCATTTATATTTAGTTTAGACAGAACGGATACAGGAAGTGTTGAATTAAAAAAAGATATTTATTTTTTTCATGTCTGTGACATATTCTACAGATATAGACATTGAAACTATAGTGAAATGTGTCAGTTATGTAATGTTGCTGGTATGATGTCAATATGACTACCAGCAGATCATTTTCAATGTCTATTTTTGCTGAGAACCTTTTCTGCATGTCACACGGAAAAAATAGGCTTTATTTTAACATAAAATAGCATACATTTTGCACATAGCAGCTTTAATAAGTCTTGGCACCAGTCGTCTCTACTGGTGAGTTTACACATCACAGGGCTGCACACTCTGCGCCAAACTTTATGGAAGATTGACTACATTGTCATGCATATTTAAGATGGGACCAGGTGTTCTTCTCAATGAGAAGTGGTTTCCATTTAGCCACCATATCTTACAGCCCAGAATTGGCCAGACTCTACCATTTTTAAGGTGACCATACTTAAGTTACGATTTTTTGAGTGACAGGAGCGCATGTGGAAGGTTATAAGAGAACAGCTAACTACGGGCAATAGATAGTTACCTCAGCATTACATCTTAGTTACACACACAGAGGACAATGCTGATTAAGACTGATAGACTGATGTTAACACAACAAACATTATAAAGATAAAAGGTTGATTCCTTCTTGGTTTGTGACTGACAGGTAAACAACAGGGGAAAGTGAATGCTGATTCATTATGGAATAATAATCAGGCTTCTGACCCTACACACTATTAAAACATGTTTTCTTTATGTTCTTTGAGTTTAGTTTGTATGAAGAAACACAATGACTACTGTCCACTATCTGGCCCTGTAATCTGTGGTGTCACACTGCCATAAAACCTCCACTGAAAATGAATAAGAAAAAAACAATTGGTTGCCGTCAGGGCACCCATGATGATCTGGAGACATACAAACATTTTCTAGTGCAGAAGTATTAGCACTAATAAATGATAAAGGTCAACTGGATGTAACATCTTAAAAAAGAAGAACATTTCCTGGGTCAACAAAGTCCACCTCTGTTTTACACAGTCAGAGGAGCAGCTCCAGGCTCTGCATCTTAATCTAATATCACAGATTGGTGATTTAATTTGTTGCTTTGGGAAAAAATTCTTTAGGTTCCCAATATTAGTTCAATTGCCCTTTGTCATACTATGAACATATATGAACTGTGAAAATGAATTAGGTATTCCCCTTTAATTCCCTCCTTCGTATAAGGCTATATTAGTATTACCCTACGCTTGTCATGTGTATAGCAAAGCACTGACCTGAGCAGCCTCAACTCCTCCTCTGTCACACTGATCTCTAGTGGTGGCAAAATGGTAGACGAACACAGCCGTCTCTCCCCTGGTGCATCTGGGTCATCCTCGTAGGAGTCTGTGGTATGTGACAGGAATACAGTTAGAAGTGCCAACTTGATACAGTAAGGGTAATAAAAGTGATTTCTGGTGTGCCCAAGACAGCACTATCAATTTAACAATCTTTTCTTTATCTACTTATGTTCTACCTGCAACTAGTTTCTCAAGACGAACTCTCTCATGAGCAGCATGTTGATCCACCAGTACCAAAAGATTTCCTGCGGTTTCAAAGATAAGGCAACAAGGAAAACATTATATCACTATGATTGAAACAATTTGTGGCTTTGATTATAAAGTGCAAAAATGTCTGGAAAACAACTGACAAGACTGTCAATTTTGTCACCATACCTTCAGTTTGAAGATTTGTTCCAGACTCTTTGTCTCTTGTATTAATGAGACATGCAAGGAACTTCTTATCCACTTGATGAATAACCTACATGGCAATTCAACCCTTTATTAATGTTACATTTATAAAAGCTAAAAATGTACATAGAATAATTAGTCAGAGGATTAACAGAGAAAAGGAATTCAAAAAAAGAGAAATTTGCCTTCATTGAGTGAATCATGGACTTGGAGAAGCGGTATGGAAATAGGATGTTGTGGATCTTAACAGCCAGTCCATCAGCCTGCTCACTTGATATGTCTACACCAACCTGGAAACACAATTTGTTAAACTTTTTAATATAATAGTAAATCATCACAAACATTGAAACAGGATCTAAATTTGAGATAAAATACAATAAGCAAAAACAGATACAAGTAGCAAGGTTCTGAATTCTTCCTTACCAAAGGAGGCCTTACAAACACAGGGTTATTCCATTTAGAGTACAAGGAGGAAAGCGAGTTAGAGTTGTCGATTTCACCCCCTATAAAAAAGGAAATGGACAAATCACGTGCCCAGTTAGTTGTAAGCAATTTTGTACATTTTGTCAGTGAGTGATGAGCCCTATAGTCTGCTTTGATAATCTGATTTATTATGGCTGAAATAGGTACCTCTGTTGTCAGGCCCTGAACTAATCTCCCTTTCTGCTTTGGTTTTAGGAAGGAAGGGCAACACTAGATCCATCTGAAAAGGGTAACACCTGTATTCGATTCCTACGATGCGAGGAATAAGAGCAAGGACGTAAACATGGACACAAGCATTACCCACATCTTTATTCCACATTAAAACAGTCTACATTTCTAAATGATAGCACCTGCTGTGTGGGCTGGATCAATCAAAGTAAAGGTATTTGAGCTTAATCACTGTTAAGGGGTTTTTAGCTCTTTCTTTTTACTATCATATCAACGTAGCATATAGCTAAGCACAGACGAAGTAGTAGAACTCACTGACCTGTTTTAGAGATTACACTAACTGCCATGTTGGTGATGTCTGACGTACAGCGCACAGTTGTTTCTTCCATTGGTGGGTGCTGATACCGGCTGAGTCCAGTTTCTTTATTGACGTATACAATCTTTCCAACAGCATCATCGTAGTGATGAAGCCAAACGTCCTCTTCAGGATCAGCCAGTTGAGGACTTTCATTGCAACTTGGGATACAGTCTTGATTCAGTGCAGTATAAAGGAATGGTTCGTTGTTGTTGTTGTTGTCTTGCTTGTTTTCATTAGCTCTCCGGGGACAGGTATTCTCCAGTGAAGAAGCCCCTGAACGGCATGTTTGTGTATTTTGTGAGACCTCTGCCTTTTGTTGTTTTAAGTGGCAGAGTTTGGTTGCTAAAGATTCTCCACTGTCTCTATTCTTATCTGAGATTGGCTTTAGTTTGGTGAAAATGGAGAGGGTTGGTGGGCTTTGGAAGTCACTCTGCATTTCTTGTGTCCCTGTGACATCACTCTCTTGTGCCTTTTTCTGACCAATAGAAAAATTCTGGGCATTCAAAGCAAAGTCATCTGCGTGAGGCACTCTGGTATGAGTTAGTAAGTGCCTGTCGTTAGTCTCCAGAGAGGGTGATTTCACTTCAGTAGACTTCCCATATATTCGTCGAAACTTGTCTAGAGATGCTGCCTCCTTAGACGTTTGACAGGATATGACTTTGGGAATCTTTGAAGGGATGACATAAGGAAGATCCTTGCATACTTTCTGATTAGCTTTAGCTTGACATGAGCCTTGCATGAATGACAATTTGCGTTTGGAAGTGCATGAGTTTTCTTGACAAACTTGCTGGCAAAATGATGGTCTATTGGTCTGGGTATGGTCGTGACCCAGAAGACTTTTGTGAATGTATGGATCCGATAGACTGATCTTTCTGTGACCTACTGAAGTTTGAACATGTGTGCTGCTGTGCAGTGCTGTTGCAATACTGTTTAAGGCAGTATATTTTAATCTGACCTCTCCCTCTTCAGTTATTTTAATTTGATCACTTTCTAGCTGATTAACTGATCTACTCAGACATTCAATACTCTGAGACTCTTCCACATTTTCTTTAGTGATGTTTTTCTGAGACAACAGTTCCAATCCATTAGGTAATGTTACCAAATCACAACGTGGCTCTTCCCTACATTCTCTGTTTATGCACCCATGGTCTTGGTTCATTTCCAAATCTTTTGCAAGAACGTTTTGTATCCCACGTCTTACTTCTTCACCTTCTTTGCATTCGATCTGAACACACGTCTGGCTAACATTGTTTTCAAGTACACAGTCTACGTTGAGTTTACGATGAACAGGCCCAGATGCAAGTGTGCTTCCAATAATGCATTCCAGCGTGGACTCTCCTGTGGTTGCTTGGATACCTTGGCCACTGTAGTTCCCTTCTTGCCCTGTGCCAAACAATTTTGGACATGCATATTCCAAATCATCTTGGGAGAGTTCAGCCACCAAGTGTTCTCTGCTCAGGAATACTTTAACTGTCTCTTCTATGCAGAGCAATATACCATCCCAGTCTTTGAACTCAATGAGAGTTTTGGCAGGCTCAAGGCAAATGTCATACTCCGAGTAGCAGCAATTGATATTGATAATGTACATTCCATGCAGCTCTTGACCTCTTTTGTGCTTTGGACTCCTGGTGCCAGACTGCCCATCCAGACTGTCCACCTTCTGAATTGAACTGCTCAGTTTGCGTAGGAGAAGGTTTAGTAGCTTGTGGATCCGAGTTTTCATGAGGAGTCTATCATTTACGTATAAGAACTGTAAGCTATTGTTGTAATGTCCCTCTCTGCCTATGTAACCGCTCACTTCAAATTGTCCACGGATATGGCTTATTTCTCCAAGTTTCTGAGCTCGTCCTAAGCCATGTATCTGAATAAACCTGTGGTATGTATTCCTGGCTTTGGAGAGCTGTACCATCATGGCCCCTGTGTAATCATTCTTGAGTGTGAAGGAAACAGAGGGATGCATCAGTGAGATGGCCTCCACTCGCTGCCTGATTCGCTCACCCTCAAGGACAGGATCCATCCTCTTCCTCCTGACTGGCATGTTGTGAAAGAAGTTACAAATGACAAATGTTGTCCCAGCAGAGGGACGGGCAGTCTCAGCTTCAAAGACACCCAAGCCTTTGCCACCCTTGAAGACTTTCACGTGTGTCTTCACAGAGAACTTGGTCCTCGATGATATTTCGACAAGGGTCGCAAGAGAGACTATGCTTGCAACGGCCTCCCCTCGGAATCCGTAGAACTTAAGATTCTCTAGGTCTTCAACACAACTGCATTTACTAGTGAAGTATCTGTTTCCAAGACGCTCCATATCCTCAGGATCCATCCCAGAACCGTTGTCAATGACCTGCACTTTGAAAGCCTTCATGTCCATCCTCACGCCCACACACGTTGCTTCAGCATCAATGCTGTTGAGAATCAGCTCTTCCACACACTGCTGAAGTGAAGAGATAGCGATCCCAGACCGAAGCTTTCCTTGAACCTCTTTAGACAAACACTTAATCATTTTCTTGGTTACACTGAGGTTACCACCAACACAGTGTGTGACTGGTGTGCTGTGTGTGTGGTCTACGACGTACCTGATTGCCGTTTGCTCATCAGGCTTATGAGTTATTGAGCCACATAACTTGTCTTAAAATTAGCAGTTGCTAACTTGGCTATATTAATTCCAAAGAGCACATTTGGTTCAAATGTTCATTACGGTTCGTCAGAATTCCCTGACTCCACATCCCTAGCCAGTGTTGACAAAGCATTCTTTCAGTACTGACAAAGCATTCACACAAAAAACTGCCAGATTGTTTTTTTTTTCCGACTCGGAGTCATGGTGGAGCTCCACTTGTTTATAATCAACGAGAAGCATGCGATTTCCGTTTGACGCCCGCACAGTTGCAGCCAAGACCGCCCTCTTGCGGTGTGATTGACCCACAACGTCTAGTACAGCGTTGCATCAACTACTCTTTTTTTTGGAGCCGAGGGACAGTTCATTCAAACAGCAAAGCTCCAAAGCACACCAAATTATCAATTGCTTTAAAATATCCCAAGTGACAATACACGAGTGCCAGAAAACATGAGCTAGTAGCCTGAAATGTATCCATTTTTTTAAAATAATTTGATATTATGTGTTAACCTTTTATATTTAAAATGGAAATGTGGTTTCTGAACTGAAGGCCTTCAGCAGTGACAAGTTTCATTACATGTGTTAGAAATCTGGTTTTATAATTGTTCATTTTAATAGACAGTACCTTTGAACAAAGTGATAATCACATACAATATTTCAGTTTTTATATCCAGTTTGGAATAAATTGTTACTGGAAATGAATCAGTAAACATTTCAAAACTAATTGATAATTCCATCTGTAATAACATTACTTCAGAGATCATCAAAGATTTTAAGATGACTTTAATAGTAGCCCATAATGTGTGTTACTTTCATGCCAGTAAACATACAGGTAAGTAAAATAGTAAACATAAAATACCCCATGTGATGCATTTCATTCAACAAAATAAATAAATAAATAAAATATCTACTTAAGACTTCAAATTGCACACTATGGGCGAACTATTTTAAATGTTGAGTGATCTAGGCTTTCAATTTTCATCTCATTCTTGAACTCCGCTTTGATTATTTGTGACTTGGGGCTCCCAGTGGTCGTCAGCCATTCTTGCATGTCTTTCACCTTATTTCTTGGGCCTTGTAGCTGTCCTTGAACAGTTCCTGCTTCTGTATTTTGGACCCAGCCGACCAAGCCTAACTTTTTCCCTTCTGCCTGAAAAATGAAACACATTTAGTTTGCTATTAACAAGGACATTTATAGAGGCATTTATTTGACTGAGATGTGAGTTTAGAGACATCATATTAGTATAAAAAATATGAAATATGTTTTTTACAAATGCTTAGTTCTACTTAAGCTTACAACAGTGGACAGTCTGTGTGTGTGTGTGTCCCAAAGTTAGGCCTTGTTAAGAGTGAGCTCATTAGGAAGTTATTGTATCGTATACTATCCAAACTTACTTGAGTGTATTTTCGAAAAAATACACCTTGCACTCTACCAACAATTTCATAATCGACAGAAATTAGGTCAGTGGACATACTGGACCTGGAAAAGGAGACATAAGACAAGACATTGATGGTGTGTTGGGTTGTGTTTTTTAAATGTTGCCGTTATGGTATGACAACCTCTAGCCACATGCATCGCAGGGACTACATTACAGCTACTAGCTATGGAACAATAACTCCATCTTCAAATGTGTTGCATATTCATGTTGCGAAAATTATAATAGTTCGGTGAATAAATGTTTTGTTTACCTGAATATTTTTAGGATCCAGATTTGACAGACCTGACGCCGTAGCTTTCGAAACATACGGGACTCTACCTCCGGAAGTGAGCTATCGACCAATCAGAGCACGTTTTAAAAACGCCTTGTTTCTAGGCAACGAATATCAACAAGCCAAATGAATGTTTCTCTTGTCAGATGCAAGGAGGTGAGATAAGACATCACTGGTGAAGATCATAGTGGAAATAGTGCAGATAATGCTAGCTTGTCATTGCTTCCTCAGTTAACTTAAAATCTTCGAAACAAATGTTTGCCAGTCCCAGAGAGGATGCCGGTAAGTAGATACTGACTGACTACCCAGTTATTAACGAAATAACCACAAAATAGCACCAAAATCACTTTAATTTATTTTCTGTTCTGTTTTGTCTATTTTCAATCATGTTTTGTTTTCTTATAAAAATAAGTGGAAAAACGTCGTATACCACCGGTGGGGGATGGCTCAAGAGTCTCACGCAGCCCCATGGAACTTCAACACAGCTTCAAAGACAAGATGTTTGATAAAAGACAAAGACGAAGGATTAGTGAAAATGAATGTCACCAACAATATACACAGGAGACATTTGCTCCGACAAGATGCTGTCCTCAAAACCAGCATAGCTTTGCAAGACAAAGACACAGCAATTTTTACACTGACGTACACGACAACGTACCTGTTAGGGAAACAGACAGAGTTGATGGGGTATTTCAACTGAAACCCGTTTACCACAAAATCACTCCCACTCGCAGGACACAAGACTCACTCAATCCATATGAGTTTGAGAAATTGTCTGCTTCATCAAAACCAAAGGGTCTTTCCACTGGTCAAATCTGCAACGAGAAACCCACGGAAGTTAATGTATCGTCCCGGGAGCCTCTTTCAAATAGCGTCAGTGACGTCACTGCGTCCCAGCGCCCACGAAGAAACTCGCACAGGAGGCCTGATGAAGAACAACGGTTGGCCAAAGCAATTTATGAGAAGGAGCTCATACTACAGGAGAAGCTACTGAGACTTACGGAAAAATTACGAAATAATATCCCGAAGCATAATGGAGCCTCAGGTGATGGTAGAAGACAAGCAGAAAGGGAAAATAAGTGCCCAGACATCAGGGGGTTCCCAACTGAGAGGAGAGAACTGACAGCGAGACGGGACAAAACACAGGAGGCCGCTGAACGACAAAGAAAGACGCAAGATGATGGGAACAAGGACAGAATTAATATGCATGAAGGAAATTGGGGTGGAACGAATGTACAGGAGAGGGAAATTGTGAAGAGGAAGCCTCAGCCAAGAGATAGGAGAGCCGAGGAGGTCAAAGGTCATGATAAGGGAGCAAGTGGAAAACTGAACAGGTGGGAAAGAGAAAGTGTGAAAGAGAAAGAATTGAGTAGAAGAAAAACAGTGAATGAAAATTATATTAGTTTAGGGGAAGAAATTAGCAATAAGTCACAGTGGGAAAAGGAGGGAGCAAAGGAAAGAGAACAAAACAAGGTGTCTGAGGAGGACGTAGACTGGAATAAGGAAAAGAAGTGGGAAAGACCAAACAAAACAAGAGAATATACAGAGAGGTATGGTTCAAGTGATGATGAAAGGGAACAAGACTTGCCACAAAAGGTAAAAAAGAAATCCGCTCATAGGCTAGCGACAGAAAACCACAGTGGCAAGGAAAGAAGAATGTCTGGGGAACCATCCCAGCCATCATCGGCCTCTAGCCTTTCTAATTCCAGCCGACTATGTGTGGAATTAACCTCCAGAGAGAACGCAGACGTCTACCTCCAGCATCGTCCTTGCAAGATCTGTCACAGAAAGTTTACTGCTGAAAGATTAGAGGAACACCTAAAAATCTGCACAAAGCTCCAACAATCCCACCGCAAAGTCTTTGACTCCTCCAGTTACAGGACCAAAGGAACACAGTTGGAGGATTTCCTGAAAAGCAAACCCAGAGGCAGGAGTCCAGAAGTAGGCCTATAATCTTCTGTTTAATTTCAAATCTTTTCAACTGAAAAATTATTATAGGGTACTAATGTATTATGATGTCCTTTGTGGTGCAACACTTGAGCTGTTGATTCTTTTCCAGGTAAAACAGATCACCAGGAATCAGCGTCAGGCTCGTCTCCCAGGTGGCACCCTGGACCCTAAACAATCCATCCAAGGCAACTATGTTACGTGCCCTCATTGTACCAGGCAGTTTGCTCCTAGACCAGGAGAGCGGCATATCCCGAAGTGCCAGAACATCAAGAGTCGCCCTCCACCACCACGCTATCGTCAATAAAAAGTAATTATTTCTTTTTCTGCCAGCTCAAATATTTAACTTCATTACTTCTTAGCATTTTTGTGACATGTTTGTGCCTCATATTGTAGTCTTAGTGTTTTGTTTTTTAACATTAGATAATTTAGGCAGTTGATAAATATAGCACCACCATAGAATCAAGGTGAACTTGTCAGGACCAATAGCGCTTAGCTACAGTAGAGTGGCTCATATTGTGTGAAATATTAATTAAGCTGACATAACAAAAGATAGTTGCTAATTTTATTTATATTCTTACACAAAGCATGAAACAAGTGTGTGTGAATGAATGAACATAAAGACCATTATAACGCCTCATAGATATTTGCTAAAGTTAAAAAAACCTAAGGCATTTTTGTAAAAGCTGACAATAAATTCTGACAATCAATTGAAATAAAACATTGTCGTATTTGCACTTTTTGCTGACTGAGGCACTTTTGCCAGTGTTATATTGTTTGATTTGACAGCTCACTAACCACAAGGCAATAGCTTATAAGCTATAACATTGCTTATAATGTTGACAGATAACGTAATAAAATTGTAATTTTCAAACAGTCTAAATTTTTTGGTTACCACATTTACACAAAACAAAAGCAACAAAACGAGTAGTAGTAAACAAATGCACAAAATGCAATTAGTACTTGCAAAATGCAAAATAAGCCACCACAAATATTTCTATATATCTAAAAAAAAAATATATATATATA
>OMKK01053671.1:0-23148 GCA_900302305.1 Polymixia japonica
TGAATTGATTTGATAATTAAATATAAACATCAGGGTCACACATACAGATAGAAACACACACACACGCACACACACACACTCACACATACACACACACCCCCACACACCCACCCACACATCCACACACACACACACACACACACACACACACACACACACACACACACATACATACAGACACACACACACGCACACACACACAATCAGGTAGTAAAGCAAATTTCGGGGATTTTTTGGTTTGATTTTTTTAGTGATTGTCTTGATTCGTTAAAAACACAGGGATTTTTTTTTTTTTTACAAATGAAAAAGTCCATTACAAAGCTAATCTTTTTGTGAGCAGTTTTTATTTGTACATATATACCTTAATTTGGTCAGATCACCATTAAGGTCGTACAGGCCTGCGAGAAAAACTATACTCTACGATATTATTTCTTTAGAGTTTAAATAATAAATGCAATTCAATGTCAACTCAATGTCAAAATCCGCAAGACAAAACCTGGACGTCATTAGTCATACAGATTGGACAGAAAGGCATCCGCTAAAAATGAATGTTGTGCTTATTATTTAGAAGATTTGTTGCACTACAAATGTAGCTCACGACCTTTACCATCAAATTTGCTGCCTTTTACGAGACGTGATGTTTTAAAGAAAAAGAAAACAGGCTTATTGAACAGTGGTTGAAACTGACACAACCAACCCAGGACGGCACATGAAAGGGTCAAAGGACAAAAAAGAAAATCCATAAAATGCCTTGATAAGATGTATAATTTTATACCACAGCCTATCATGTTCTACTGTCTAGACTAATGCAGACCAGAAATGGATATGTTATTAATTTATTGGTTCTATACAAGCATGTACGTCTGTGTTTATAGTTATATGTTTTATAGTCTATATATTCTAAGTCCATGCAAGGTCTTCATTATCTTGAAAATGCTATTACGAAGGAAAACATCACTTTAGATAGACAATGAGCCGCGGTGAAAACTATAGAAATATACACACTGAGTCTATGTAAAAACCTTTTATAACCGTGATAAAGGCCTACGCTAAATATGACTTGATATCGCTTTTTACAAAACGCATAATGGACTAGGAAATGGAAAAAGCATTGGCATAACGAAACAAAATACATATAAATGTCTAATCGCGTAAAAGTAAATGATAAACATTACGTGTAGCAGATAAAATGCAATAGGTTTAGTCATAATTCTGTTTGGAGGAACCAATTAAGCTATAGACCTCAATTCTGATTAACAACTTTTTGTGCAGTAGCCAGTACCACCGTTTGCCAAAGTATATCCATAAAATGCAAAGTAAACTGTTTTCCTGTAAAACAATGGGAGTTAGACCCAAATGGTAGTTTTTATTTTTTTTATTTTCTTATTTTCTTTTATTTTAATTTGGGATTTAAACGTCACTTTATGCGTGTTTTTGACGATATGAACGCAATGCCTCCACATATTTGTGCACCCCTGCATTGAACTAAACTGACTTGGCAAGTGCAATGACAGAGCCATTTAAACACCACCATTAAATACAACATGTCTCCCTTGAGGAGAGCTCTGCGATGTTATTATTTAAAATGTTGCAGCCAGATGAAGGCATCATGGCTCTGGGGAGGATAAATTGGGGTCTGGCCAAAGCCTCAGGCGTCAACAGGCTTGTGTTATTATGTGTGGTCCTCAACGGGGGATATATTGCTCACTCTTAATACTTTATCTCAATCATCACAACAAAAAGCCATCTCATACCCAAAGGGAATTTTCTGTGTGGAAACTTCAACCATAACTGTCATAATGTTCATGTTGAATTCCAACATTTTGTATCCATGTGACATTCCATGTACATTATATGCAACACAATGTTTGGCTATACTAACCAAAATTGAGAGGAGCATGACATTTCTTTTGCAGAAAAGTGCTATGCCACTGCTCTATAAGTTAAAAGCTCAGTTGCCTAAGATTTGAATAAGCTTGCTCATAAACACAAAGCAGAAACAATGGTGAAGATATTACTGTAGATTTGGGAAAATAATACTGTAAACATATTATAGGAATGTTGCTGCATGATATTCACACTTCATAGTCATGCTTCTGATTGAGAATGAATCGCTTTATTCCAATATAATCAAATATTTTTCGTTTATTTTTAGTAATATTATAGTTTAACATTATCAAAAGATAAGTGCTACCAAGTAATTTAACAACAACTAAAGTCAAATTTAAATATTGGCCCGATTTGAGTGTTGGCATCTCCAAAATGTCAAGATAGCATTTTAAAGGTTTGGGCTGTTTTGAATGTATGGAGGTGATACTTAGTCCATAACAGCTTTATCTTTATGCAGTTACTTCAGCAATAGTATATTTCCGTTTTAAGAGAGAATCAACATTATGTCATATCATGCATAGAGGCACGTCAAGAAACTAGTGTCTCAGGTCTGGTACTTTGGTCTTGTTGGTGTATGTTAATTACTGAGACTGTCCTACTATGGGGACAGGGATGGACCTCTCTACCTGGCTACACAGTAATGACTGAAATCAAACCACTGGAACTGATCTAGTGCTTAGGAATCTGAAGGAATGCAGGTCAGCACTGCAGGAGAGGTCCACATTAATCTAAGGCAGATGTGCATTACTGGCTCCTATAGTTATTATTCATACTCCCCAAACACAAGCCCTCCAAAGCCACGGAGAGTCCCTGAAATGACAAAGTGGGACTGGTTTACATAACCCCGTCTCAACAATACCTTGTGTAAATAAGCAGAGAGTCAGAAATGGCTATCGAGTTTTGGTAATGATTTGAGAGATCCAGAAGAAAAGAGAGACTTGCTGGGAAAGTGACACGTGTGAGATTGAGCGTTTAAAAAGTTTTTGGAAGGATGTGGCTTGGAAATACATTGTGTGGTGATTAACGTTATCTGAATTAATTTGCTTTTTAGCTTTTATACAAATTGGGGACGCTATATGCAGCTGAATATCATAATCATTAAATTAACATACAATTATCCTGGCATTTAGTTTCAAAACTGCATGTGTGAGAGACCGACCGGGGGCCAACTCGACCAGACTACCTCTGATATCACTGGACACACGCCAGGCTTTGATAGACCTGTAGTTGATACTGGGGTCTGGGTCCCCAGCACTGCTCACAGAAAAGCACAATACGTCTACAGTACGTCCGAGAGGACGCCGGTACTTGCCAAAAAGTGATTGTCTACAGTTCTTTATTTCTTCCCATAAAGAAATTGGAATAGCAATTTATGCACTCATTAAAAATAAGTGACTCTCGGTCAACATAATTGCACAACATTTATAAACTGTTATTACTCTCAAACAAACAAAAGAAGCCCTTAAGAGGGGGATGTTGTGCACGCTGTGAGGGGTCAAATATTTTTTCAGCACCAAAGCGAGAACCCCCCAAAATCTTGGCAGTATTCTAAAGATGTCCTGTCAAAATATAGCACTCTGAGTATGTGTTAAAAGACCTAGGGAAGTGATGTCACAGGACATGCATGTACTGATGACTAACATATTGTGTGTAGATGCTAACAATAAGCAAATGTCAGAATGACACCTGTGATTAGGCCAGTATGTGTAGTGAAGCAGAATAAAACATTATGTGAAAGGCTAGAGGCCTGCGTGTCTAAATGCTTGATGTGCTTAAGTATAATAGTTAGCACAAGCGTTTGAAGCCAGAGCCTCAACATATGCACATAAGCATGAAAATGTACAGAAATATGGACAAAGGTACAATAAAATCACGATTGCATGTTGCATGCAACCCTCTCCGAATATTCAGAACATCAGAATATAGTTTTTTCCAACCATCTCATGCTGTTGTGTGCCAGGGCTCCCTCCAGAAAGTTACGAGAGAGAGAGAGAGAGAGAGAGAGAGAGAGAGAGAGAGAGAGAGAGAGAGAGAGAGAGAGAGAGAGAGAGAGAGAGAGAGAGAGAGAGCAGTAAGCTTTGGCTTCTACTTCCTGCCATCTCTCTTCCAAGGGAAGATAAAACCCCCCACCTACTAGCGATCCGCATGCTTGCCAGAAACAGAAACGATTTGGAAATTTTAACCAGGTGGCAAGCATTTTGATCTTTGCCTTTGGTGTTAAGGCTGGCTCTCTGTCTGAATCTCATCTTTCCTTCCCTGATTCTTATCAGTAAACTAGGTAAACCTAAGCTCCATCTGAGTCATTACATACATGCACACAACCATTGCAGGGGCCACACAGAAATCTATTATGGTCCGAAAAGGCAGGAGAAAATCTTATCACCTTGGCAAGTCAGAAAAACCCCCCAAAATAAAACAATGAAATCTCATAAAAGTATCTGCGTCTTTAATGATGGAAAACTCAGCCAAGACAGGCCTGTTATAAGGACTATTGGACTATATGGAGACAGAAAGCGTGTGATGATGGCCACAGTCCATGATCAGTATTAATACATTTTCTCTTTTTAAATCAGCAGAGATACAGCGCAGTCTGCTTGTTGGATACTGTTATATTTCTAACAGCCATTGGTGAGGAGTAACCTAAATACTTTAAAGAGGCATATCACTTACAGTATGCCCCCTGGACTGCATACTCACCACCAGTAAATGGGCCTTTTCCCCAACTTTAAAAAAAAATGTTTTTATGCAAACTGGCAAAAGAATTTTTTGAGCATGTGATCCATGTGTGATTTGGCATATGTGATAATTGTATGAATGTCAGACTACTGGAAGGAAAACAAAGGCTAGTAAGTGATAGACACTATTAATTACATGAACAACAAATCCATTTTGGAGTTTGAACTTAATACTTCTGCTCCATTTCAAAGCAAAATATTTTCCTTACAACATTTATCAAAAATTTGAACTTGAACCAGCCAACAAATCAGAGCAAGCATAACTAGTCAACGGACCTTTTTAGTTTGACCTTTAGACGGTATAATGCTTTGAAGATGGGATGCTTTTATGGATTGAAATATGACAGCAATATATTAAACATGTACATTTTTAATATGTACATTTAATTGCAAATAATTTAGTAATCTTTAGTACTGTAAAATTTGAAAGTGCAGAGTTTTACCAGAGTAACATTTTATCAAGATATTTTAAAGGACTTGCGTATTTTCAACACTGTTAATCGCTTTAAAAATCACAACTTATCACAACGATGCAAAATTCCTTTTGTAAACCTTGTGACAACATTAAGTATATTCATGACAGTAGTGAGGTCATGCATGTGTCAATTTATCGGGAGCTGAGGTTGAACAGAAACATTCTCTATTTCCCACGGAATCTGCATTCCTGTGCGAACCACTGGCATTGATCTCTCCTCAGGAACATCTGGGAGCCTCCCTTCCACTGAGGAAGCAACAGTGAACCTCAATTCTTACACTGTGCTGCTGAAACTTCACCTGAATTAGTATGAAAAATCATTTTTACCAAAAGCGTGTCTGCAAATTAGCAGCGAATGCAGAATCAACGGCCACCTGTTACTAAAGGAAATCAATAACATACTGTATTAATTTTTCCTTTGGTCGTAAGTGGGGCAGTGACTTGAATGCCATTGTGGCAGACTGTCAGCTTTCAGCTTTTTCAGAGAGCATTTAAAAGCATTCACTTCCCTATTCAGTGTTTGGTCATTAACCTTCCCCAGGTTACTAATTTATAGTGTTTCTTTTATTTGCCTTCACTTGACCCTCCCAATCCCATTCCATAAAAACAGAGAGGGTGCCCTGTTGCTTTACAACCAGTTAAATTACACTTTGATGTTTTCTCTCTGTTTTCAGCAGTGATTAAATTGCTGACCCTAGTAAATATCTGACCTCAACTAACTGAAGAGGTCTGCCGCTTGTCATAGAATTACTTAAGAAAATAGCAAGGTAAGCAAATTATATTCTGCGTATTTGTATACATCGAGGAGCGTTGAGGAGGAGCTAGAGTCAAAAACACATTCCCCAGAATGCCAAAAAAACTGGAGGCAATGCAATGGAATCTTGGCTCCGAAAGAAAGTAGTGTGTGATGGCTGTGTTCTCAAGAACAGCGTGCAGAAAAGACAGCTCAGCATGTGGGAATACTGGAAGACATTTGTGGCAAATCAGTAGAGTGGTTAACATGAACGTCTGAGAGCAAAGAAAGATGCATTAGAAGAACTGGAGAAAAAGTGTTGATAAGGTAACACAGTTTTAAATTTGTCAGATTCCAGTGCAAATATTGGTAGCATAGGTCAGTATGAGGCCTTAGTCTGTTCTACCTGCCAACTCTCAACCCCCAACTCCCTTGCCCCCCTAGCCCAGATGTACCCTTTGCCTTAGCTACTCAGGATATATGCCTTGCTCAGGGGCATAACTGCACTTTCTTCCACACAGACGCAGATGCCAAGCAGGAACACAGAGTTGACCTGTCTTACTTCTTCACATTGCAGCCATACTCCTGCCCTGGGGTTGAATCAAACTATTGCGCTGGGCTTTAGAATAGGAGGCCATAGCGGGGAATGATGATGTCAGAACATCTGCCTCAGCGGAGACTGTGAGGGGGTCTGACAGGTGGGCCACGGCGATATGAGGTCATGAACCCCAGCTGGGCGAGCTGTGTTGTTCCATTAGTGTCTCAGCCGGGGCAGGTCTGTGCGAGGGAGTGAGGGAGGGCTGTTGTAGTCGAGAGGAATGACTATTGACATCTCAATGTGGGACAAGCTAGCCAAAGGCGTACTAATCCATGAAAACAAACATGCATGTTGCAGACAGCCACCGCCTAACTTCATCACCCTTAAACTATTCAGTCATTTTACTAACACAAATATCTTGGCCCCAAAAAGCCACCGATGCCATAACGAGGCGTCGACTCTCCTCAGACATACTGGGTATCTAGGAGTGACAGGACAACACTATTGATCTGACCGACGCAAAAAATGCAAAGTGACAAAGGAAAATACATATCACATGCAGCGCACATTATTTTCTAAATCATTGGAGGCTCTTTAACTCAGAAACAAATGTTGTTGGGCTAGGTCCGTGCTGGTCCAGCACAAGGCTGTTTATGTTAAGGAGACCATTCTGCCGTGGTTCCTGACCAATATGGTTAGAGCCCAGGACAGGGGGCACCCCATGCCCATGCACAGGGAAGGCAAACAGAGAGGCTGACAGAGCACACTGTTCTATCTGGCGCACAACCAGAGCCCTTCAGCTTATTTATTCACACAGCTGTTTGTTTATTGAAGGAGAAGGGCTAGCTTTATTCATCTCCTAAAAGGAAACAAAAAAGCTAGCATGCGCTGACAGGAACACAGTGAGGTCTGTCACAAAATGGAGGCTCTTGAAATTGAAGGTGACAAACACAATGTTGTTTACATCTGAGAGGCAAAGCTGTGTTGCAGTGTGGTCGCCTCGGTACACAAGGCCCACCATACACTGCTCGAGACGGAGCAGGCTTTGTGTGGTTCGGATTTCAAATGGCGTGATTGAGAAATGTGAAGCAGAGGGCTGTGCTAACTATGGGGAATAGGGCTTTAAAGGGGTTGTGTCACAGGTCACTCCAATGTGAAGTGACATACCTTTCAAACAGAAAAGGACATTTCTTCTCTGTAACTTTTAGATTTACTTAATAGAGACAAGGCCTTGAACCTTAAAAAAAAAAAACATCACAGAGGTGATGTAAGCTTAACATAAATGCCATTTTGTATGGCGGTTGTAAAATGATGATGAGCAGATACATTTCCTGACTTGAATGCTACGGTTGTGAGTTTTAAGTGGCCCCATGTGCCAAGGGAAACACAAAATTTAGAATAAGAAAACATTGATCTTTATTTCTCTAAAATTACAATTATATTAAAATGACAAATATACTACAAATGAAATCTGACTCACTTTTTATTTGAACGAGTGACTCACTAATTTCAACAGAAACCCAAACTGCTTGACTGTATTTCTTAATAACCACAAAGTAATAACTAATCTGAGCATGTTAACATTAGGCCAGAACTGTCATCAATCTGCATCAAATGTCACTAGTTCCACATTGTCCTGGAGAATTAAAACTATAAAATATGGTTGTTCTCAAACTCCCATGCTTCTAACTCCTTTTCTCTCTCCTTTTTTTATTTATTTATTTTTTATCTATAGCTGCACCCCTAGCATGGTGTCATTTGTCCTGTTTGTCTTACCTTGTCTGTCCGAGGGTACCCCCACATACAATATAAAAAGCGTACACATAGTACTGATTCTCATTCTGCGGGGGAGGGTCTGGGGGAGGGTGCTGTCCTCACAGCGACCCGACCCCACCTCTGTCGGAGAGAACGCTTTGGCAAATTCAGGGGAGGGCTGTAAGGTACTGTATTGTGTCTTTTGCACATTTAAAAAACAAAACAACAAAAACAAAAACCTCCCATGCTTTCTAACTCCTTTTCTCTCTCAACTATGTACACATTCGTACAGCAAAAGACAACGGTGGCCTGACAGAATCTGAGTTGCCCCCCAACGGTGACCCTCCGGGGATGGAAAGCAGCTACCTGAACCTGAAGGAGCCCGGGCTAAAGGGGCCGCCGGAACGGCCGGGTTCGGACCTTTCCAGCCCTCTGGACAAGAGCGAGGCGGAGAGCAACAAAGGCAAGAAGAGACGCAACCGCACCACCTTCACCAGCTACCAGCTGGAGGAGCTGGAGAAAGTCTTCCAAAAGACACACTACCCAGACGTGTACGCCCGCGAGCAGCTGGCTCTCCGGACAGACCTGACGGAGGCCCGTGTACAGGTGAGGATCGTGGAATTACACCTGGTTCAACACAATAGACCTAGACTACTCGGTTAACTACAGTATAAGTTTTGAGCTGAGCTGAATCATGTGGTCCTCCATGTTTGCATGTCAATATTCACTCGGGAAACTGACAGCTAGGGCTGAGAAAGTCAGGACTGGCATGTTGACAGAGATTGTTCTTCAGAGGAGACAAGGCCCATTGTTCTCCATCTCTCTTTCTGCCTGCCAGTTTCACATCAGAGTGGAATGGGTGGGACAAAGGGAATACTCCGCTCTTAGCTCTTACACGCTGCAGACTCTGCTAGGGTCAGAGGCCAAGGGTTTCTCCTCAATACTACCATCCTCAAACTACTTCACCACGCAGTATTGGAGAGAAGGAGGGAAAACATATGGAAAAAAGAAAAGTCATCAAAGCTATTTGGCAAGGGAATAAAAATCACTTTGAGATGCCAGTTTCAATTTCCAAGCGTAGTCTGAGACATAGTCAGGGACAGAGAACCTGGCCTGGTCTTGTGGTGGTACAGTAAAATAAGTGCATTCATCTTGTATTCACACAGATCTATCTATTCCACCAGATGAATATAATTAACGTCCTCGTCTGACAGGCACACAGCAGACTCTGTTGAGTCACTGTGAGGTTTGACCCATAGTTCTAAAATCATACCTTAAATACGTACGCAATCAAGACTAAACCCCACAATTTCATCTGAAGGTCCGTCAAGACATAGTCCAGGGATAGCCAATTGTTGGATGCCACAGGGCAGTTAAAGCTTGGCAAACTTTTGTAGAATCCTTTTCATCTCAGACACAACAACTATTGAGATCTAAAGTACAGATGTTTTCAGCTGAAAATATTAATGTCAAGGTCCTCCAGTTTCTTCCTCAATTTGATAATAAATGTCTTCATGAAGTTGACAATTTTCTATAATCACATCTATGACTTCCATCACCACTAGTTTATTTAGTACAATTAGCTCTAAACCTCAGACTTGAACTTCACCATAGTGCCCTCTTTATATAGGGGAGAAGGCTGTGTCTGAGTGACTGCTGAGGCAGTCTATCAATCGCTGTGGTTCTGGATGACAGAGATGAGGTGAGACGGCTGGACTTCAAAGCTGTTTTTGGAGCTCTGCACTCTGCCCTCTCTCTCTCTCCCTCTCCTTCTCTCTGCCTGCTGGCTCTGGAGCATAAATAAAGCTCTTTAATGGCTCTGTAAGCTGCCTTTTGCTGTCAACATCTTTGGCAATTACTGCATCACCGCCAAGCACTTTGAGCTCCAAGAGCTCCGAGCCACCTTCTTTGCAGATGTCTGCTAGATAAAATAAACAAGGAAAGCAACTGGTTGCAGTTGGTAAACTAGATAACTGTTTCTCTGTGTCTGTGAGAACTAGAAGAAATATCCTATTGCTACATCACACGGAATGCTTCACAGTTGCTCATGACGACAAATATTGATTCTCTATGTTGATATATATTGTAGGTAAACGTGTAAAGATAACAGAAGCCTTTCTCTCAAACAAACTTCTCGTGAGTTTCTAGGTTAGGGAATAGGAATCACGGAGCAGCAAAGGACACATCTGACTTCATAATGTTCCCTGAATGATCTCTCCTCCAAACTATTTGGCCTGGGTCTCAATCCTACTGCCGTTCAAAGGCTGCACTATGTAGGCCATACCCTCAGTGAAACATGACACACAAAGTGCCCAGAAAGCAAGAGAGGATACATACATGTGCACAGGCTTTGTTCTCTTGTTAATAAGAAAGAGTTTGGCCTAATAAGTGTGAGTGAATCTAAGTAAAAAGAACGCATTTGTTTGTGTTTAAGTAGAGTAAAGTAAGTTTATAACATTGTATGTATATGTGTGTATGTGTGTGTGTGTGTGTGTGTGTGTGTGTGTACTTGGTCCACTTCTCTAGTCTGCGCGCCTCTGAAAGGTCAGAGGGGTTAGCTGCGGAAAGCCAAGGGCTTAGGCGTCAGGAAATTAAACATGAAATGAAAACAAGCTCCAGTTTGAACATTCTCCCATCTCACTTTCCAATATCCCCACTTCCCCTCTCTGACTTAAAAGGGAGGAGAGAGAGAGACGGGTGGCGGGGGAGAGAGAGGCTGGAGGAGAAGAGGAAAGGAGGCTGGACTTGGGTAGGGGGTGGGACAACAACCAAAAAGCGATAAAGAGGAAGAGCACAGCGCTAGCCCACTTCATCACAGTGAAGTTGGCAATTAGATGCTTTTGGTATTAATCTTATTTGTTGGAGAAATTCACTTTTTGCGTGCCCACCTTGGCACGGAGGTCAGAGTGCAGGGTCAGCTGGAGAACAGCACCCTCTGAGCTGGTAGAGAGTCGGTGTCTTGCTGAAGGAAACTTCAGCAGGATGGATAGTTGCTGTCATGGGGGCTTGAACCCGGGCCTGCTAGTTGAAGGACTACGTCCCCTTGCTGCCAGCTGTTGATTTCATGTGAATGAAAGGCCCTGAAAGGGTTTTGATAAAACCTGCTTGCAAATCATAGATTTATATAATATCTTTTAAGAAAATGTGGCTAACTGTATTGTGCATGTGTGCCTCACACTCATCAATCCAATAAGGGCTTTTGTATTGAGGATTATGTTTGGAAAACCTGTGATGTTATGAGCTCAGATGACTCAAAAGAACCAGAGGAAAGACTTGACAAACCTTAAACAATAATACACCCAAAATCCTCTTTGGGAACATGACATAGATTCCAAAGCCCCTCTAAACATATGATATAATTCAAAGGGCAACAACCCCTCACCTTGACATTGGGGTTCAGCCACAACGAAGCTATCAGCTTACCACTTTGCAAGGGTGAGCTGTCCTCTAATCTCTCCAGCTGACCTGTGGAATGTTGGAGTCAGAGGACATCTCTTTACGTCAGCCTCTCTCTAACACGACAGCAACATGTATATGTCCCTTGGGTGGCCATATAAGGCATTTACTTTCCAACTAGTAGTTTTGTCCCGTCAGAATGACAGGTTTGTGTGCATTCTAGGGAACTTAGCTGGATTTATCTGATTTGATAAAAAAAATCCACTCCAGCCTCTGACTGTGGGATAATAACACACTTTGCAACACTTGTGCTCTTGTGAAATTCATATCTTTGTGTAACATTCATATTTTGTTTGTGTGTGTGTGTGTGTGTGTGTGTGTGTGCGCGTGCGCGTGCGTGTGTTTGTTGTGGAACAGAGAAGGACAGACGAGAGGGGGGATTTGAAGAGGTTGAGTGAGGGGAAATTGCATGTCAGGGACTGTGAAAACCACAAGCTGATTGGGCTGGGAATCATCCCGCAATCCAAGTTCAAACCCCTGTATTGAAGCTGGATCGCTCTCGCTTTCTCTTTGAAGAAGTCTTCTCTTCCCCCATGGGAGGATAAGATTCAGACAACCAACAAATAAATACCAGTAAACATGTGGAGACTCTCCCCTTCGCTCTGTTAGTCTCCAGCACTGAGATGTGAGAAAAATCTGCAGAAAGTATAACAACTTGAGGCACAACTGATTATGTTGGGGAAATGTGAGGAGGAAAGGTTAGGAAAAACAAAATGATGTTAACAAGGTAGCTGCCAATCTAGTGATGTGACGTTATCACTGTGTGGCAAGTCCTGATCATACATATTAAATCGGAGTTATTTGTAATGCCTGTTCTATTAGGCAAGACACATTTAACAGTGATCAAACATCGCCCCATATCATATGCGTCATATGCGCGGTTATTTATTGTTGTAGTTTATCTTAATCTTGGTAACATCACAACACCCCATTAAGGGTCCCAGAAAATAATGATCATTTATTTCTACTGGGATGCACCATTTAAGACATTTAAGAACCCGTCCGGACAGCTTACGTTAATCTACACAGTTTACTGTACGTGGAAATCACTCTGCATTGACAGTGGATACTAAAACAGGGCTACACTTGGCCTTTGTCAAATCATTTGGCTGGATTTCTCTCCACAAGTCCTGCACATCCTCACTGTAAAGTAATCCTCATCTTGCTTGCTTCCATTTTCCTCCGGACCCAGTTTCCTTCTGGTTATGGCGACACAGACGAAAGGGCCTGTTCTTGGTCTGTCAGTAGGCACCGCGAACACACCTCTTTCCACAAAACAGTCTGTCTGTCTCAAGAGAAAACACAATATTTTACCTGGAAACACCTACACGTATACATATATATATATATATTCTAGTCTGTATGCACAAAGGAACACAGAGAAACTAGTATCTCTGTTCAGTCACTTTTGTTTCACATACTATGCAGAGGGATTCCCCATAGTATCCCATTGTGTTGACAAGTTGGGTGAGCAGACCTTTCTCACAGTGATTTATGAATGGCTACAGGCCCAGATGTGCATCTGTCAGCACTGGCAGACTGAAGGGAGGCAGACGCCCGCGTATCAAAGGGAGGAGCTGAATCGCGCAGCACCGGGGGAGACCCGGCGTTTTCACATCAATAGCCCTGCGTGGATGGCACTTTAAAGACACGTCAAGTCTTAAACCTGTGGCTGGACTTTCATGTGCTGCAGAATTTATAGGCTCCACTGTCTTCAGTTCTTATGGATCGGTTACTTGCTTTGTTTTGTTGAGCAGATCAGGTGGTTCTGTTTTCTGCAGAACAATACTGGAGGTTCTAGACGATATGAGCTTCGTATATACGTATATAAAAGATTTATTCAAGTTTTGCTCGGTAGTGCCTACAGTATGTGTGTGAAGTGTTTTCCTGATGGACTGTTTTCCTTGCAGGTGTGGTTCCAGAATCGCAGAGCCAAGTGGAGGAAGAGGGAGCGCTTTGGCCAGATGCAACAGGTCCGGACACACTTCTCTACTGCGTACGAGCTGCCTCTGCTTACTCGGCCAGAGAACTATGCGCAGGTATTGATGGGAGGTCGGCGGTGACTATTCAGATACGTAAATAAGCAGATAACAGTTTACGGAAGAAGTCCCTCAACTGGCACGAGCTTTGTCGACCGTTTGAATCTGACTTCCTCCTTCTCCTCCAGATCCAGAACCCTTCGTGGATCGGAAGCAGCAGCGGAGCGTCCCCTGTGCCGGGCTGCGTAGTGCCTTGTGACTCCGTGGCCTCCTGCATGCCCCCTCACCCGCACGGTCCTGGAGGGGTCCCCGACTTCCTGGGCGTGCCCAGCCCAGGGAGCAGTCACATGGGACAGACACACATGGGCAGCCTTTTCGGTGGTCCTGGGATGGGCGGGGGCATCAATGGCTATGACCTCAATGTTGATCCAGACCGCAAGTCCTCCAGCATAGCTGCGCTGCGTATGAAGGCCAAGGAACACAGTGCAGCCATCTCTTGGGCTACATGATGTCCTAAACTGGGCCCCACCCTGCCCCCTTATAGCCCCTTCTCTGGAGCAGCCATCGCAAAGCGCTGTGGGGGAGGCGGGAATTTGCCAGACAGCGCTAATGATAACACAGGTCAAATGAACTAGGAGAGACTATGGAGATAACAAAGGCCATTTCAGCAAGATAGCGGCCATTGCAACCAAGATAACAACCGTGACTATGACAATCAGCAGATGCTGAGAGCGAGAGAAATAGAGAGAGATGTTACTTAGATGAAGATGTTACTCTCAGGTCTCTTGTGGTAATATGGGGATTGATCCCTGGTATACTGGGTATCATTTTTGATAGACAGTGATAACTTACAGTAAAATAAGCAATGCTGTAAACAGGGTTTACAACATAACTTCTTAGAATACAGGAGATATACCTGGACCTCCCAGGTATCCAAAATCCAACCATATCATATCTTAGTTTACAAAATTTAGCTAGATTCACATTATTTACCCCCTTTACCTAAACCTAAACCCCTCCTACCCACCTTTTTTCCAGTGACTGTCACTTCAAACATGTCTGTCTACATAAATCAGTCAAAAACATATGTTTCTGAAAACTAAATATTTGTTTGACCATCATGTGAACATTTTTTTGCCAGAAGAGTAAAGAGGTGCTCAACTGCATGGCAGGACAGGGCAAATTCCAGGTACTTGGAACGCTGGGAGGTGCTTTTCTGCCACTTTCCACTGCATACTGTCCAATAAAGCAGAAATACTATACAAATAATCTTAAAAAAAAAGTAAACATCAATTTTGTCCTGGTCTGTGGTGGGCAGTTACGTTGCTATTTTCAGGCATGCAAAAGAAAGAGAGAGGTTGAATGCCAATGAGTGAACAGAGAGTCTAACTGAAAGATGACAGACGTGGCTGTGCCAATTTAACCAGGAGGTAGGCACTGGATTGGCAGTAATTTCAAATGAACCTGTCATTTCCTCCCCCAGGGCTGCCCCCACAGGTTTCCCTCCTAGGCCCTGGCCTCAAGTTACAGGAAACGCTGTCTCCACTGGCAGACAAGGCGCAGTGACACACAGCAGCAGCCTTCAACACCAACTAACCGGGCCAGCCTTAATCAGCGCCCAACAGGAATAGACACACTCAATTAGCATCAAACTACGCTGTCCTGCCGCGCGAACGCAAAACACTAAAGCACATCGCTGCGTACACGGTGCGGACGTGCGGCCCACAAATTCCACATGCTGTAATTATCAATCAATGTGGGGTCAGTAGAGATGAATCTTGAATCCATAACATGCTCATAGAATCCGTCACATGCCAGCGACTGCAGGCCAAATCAGTGGCCCTAATTGGCCTGAAGAGCTTTCTATAATGTTTAGGTAATGTGATGACATTAGAGCTGGACAGCAGGAATGCAGTGAGTGTATCCAGTGATTGCAGGGGTGTCTCTGTGTGTTACCCCTCTGGAATAAGCTTGTCACCAGAGCCGGACTGCAGGCTGAGGCTAGAGACAGGCTTCATTAGTCTTTTGGCTGATCCCTGTATGACGCCTTCTAGCCTACATATCCCTTTTCCGTCCCCTGTGTGGGTGAAGGCAGGACTGTCTGGTTCTGCTCTTCATAGTTGCTTAGATGGGATCATGGCAACATGGGAGAACCATTACAGCTCTGTACTATTTGCTAGCTTACTATCCTCAAACTTTCTCTTTAAAAATATTGAAAACATGAGTATATAGGGATAATGAAATCTCTGTAATACAAATTTTTCCTGGCTTTCGCAATTAAAACAGGAGACAATCCAATGATAACATTAACATTCATCAAGTATTCATTTTGATCACCTCTCTACAGTCGTCTAACAAAATAGAACTAAATGGCTTATGAATCTAAAAGTGAGCCATGATCCCGCTCAGTGAGTGGGAACCAGTCTGGACTGATGTACAGAGACTGACACACATCGGATCAGTGAAAAAACAAAGAACAGTGGTGTTGTCCTACTTAGCAAAATACAAAAATAAAACAGGGTGAGGTCAAAAGAATATAACGTGCGACTATGTGTGTGACTGACTTGTCCTGCTTTCTGCCTTGTAGAGGTAACTGTGTCTGTGTCTTCTTGCTGGTCCTCTCTCAGTGCTCCACCCATCTGCAGCTCCCTCCACGTTGATACTACTGAAATAAAGCAAATGAGATCCATGGTTATTGGTATTATATTGTGTGAATGTGTTATATTGTTCTTTTGCTTGTACATTTGTTTTGCTTGTTATTTGTCAAATAATGGACCTCCAGAGCTAAACCAAAAAAGTATTACAATAATATTGCCAAGAAATATAAAGTTATTTTGTGATTCTGATGAGTTGCTCTGGGTTTTGCCAAGGTTGAATTTGCTTTGAATTTTCGTATGGCTTTAAGCAGCTTTTTGTATATTAATCATGTATTTCTACTCCTGATTGTGACTATATATATATATATATATAATATTGTGCCATTGCAATAAGTTATTGCACTTACGATGTTGGAGAGGGGTATAACTGACTTCCACTGGGACGTTAGTCTCTCTGTTCAAGCCAAGAGTTATGTGGTTGCGTCTGTCCCGACAGTCAGAGAGCCGACTCCTAAACCCGCCCACGTTTAGCATCACCGAGACAAGCTCAAGGTGCTGGACCTTTTCTTGTACAGAAGTAACTTGCTGTTTATGTTTGTGATGTTTTTGACGTGTTTATGAAATAAATGGATCTCCATGACTTGAACGACTTGAAATGGTTTCTTCAAGATGAAGAAGAGGGAGCGCGCCTGTACGGGGGGGCAAAAGCGATATGAATAAACAGCCAAACCATCGGGAGGCTGGCGAACGCGCACAGACACACACACACACACACACACACAGACCGAAAAAGCTGCACGTGTTCAGAAAAAGACAACGTTGTTGGGATTCCTTCGTCACTGGGGTAGAGTTGGGGTGCGTGTGAACGAGAACTGGAGAGCGATTACTACAATCAAAAAGCGTTAGTACGCGATACAAATATTTCCTCTGTTGGTGTTCATGTGTGTGGTGGGAAGGTTGAAGATGTGCAATCTTACTCCTGCATTATCTCCTGCATCAGCAAATTCCAGATGGGATGCTCAGTCCAACCCATTAGGCCAAAAGTGGAGCCTAATAGTCTCAATGGGCCTTAAATACCTCCAGGTGGTCCTCAACTACCCCGGTCATGGCCACTGTCAGAGAGCGCTGTCGTTGACACTCTGCTAAGTGCAACATGTTGTTACATGTTGTTACACACCCTTTAATTTCGCCATGTGCGCTCAATAGCCGTGCCGAAAAAGGTCTCTTCCTAACCACAGTCTCACCAGCGCTCAACCAAGTTCTTTGCCAAATGTAGAGAATAAATGTTTATAAATGGCCCGTCCTCCATTTTTTTTTTTAGCTCTGCGTTAAAGCTTATCCACTAGAAACACGACCATTAAGACTACTCTCGTGTAAAAAGACAAAGGAAAGTAAGGCACTGCCAGGAAAAAGATAACCTTTGCCAATTTGCGTCTTGCCATCAACTTGGTCTTTTCCCAGTGAAGAATGTGGGGGCACTCCCATTTCTGCTTTCTCTGAGCAACAACTGCTGTCTTTTCCACAGCTGTGTAAAACTTTTACTGAGCACTCTAATAGTATGACGGTGGGAGAGCTCAGGAGAAGGCTGCTATCACCCAATAAAGCCTGCGGTGGTGCCTGACAGCTCTCATAGAGGAGCTGGAGATCATCAATAGGACCACATCACAGGGAGAAGAAAGGTCCTGCTTCAACATGGGCCAGCAGATGAACATCTCTGATGAGACGATAATATCAAAGAATGGCCATTGCCATTTCTTGCGGACTGTACAATAGACAACCAGACACGTACAGAATATGCGCAATATACATACTGAAAAAAATTAAAAGATTCAGACTTCCGGTCATAATCCCACCGAGACCACCTTACAGAGACAGATTGAGTAGGTAGTCACAGGAGTGATGAAATCAGACACGAAAAGGACGAGATGGAATGCTAGTCAAAGAGACATACTCCTTAGCTTTGTACTCCCCTTCCGTCTTAAATGTGGGTGGATGAGATAAATAAACACTAGCAGAGGGGAAGAAGAGCGGCCCACTATGCCCCGAACAGCTCTCATTAAACCTAATGGGTCACGCTGCTCCAGCCAGGCTCCACTGACACCCTTAATAGAGGCCTGCACGGTTAAGGGACCATGAAGACCATTAGGGCACTTCAAAGTTCACCCCACTACATTAGGGCCCTGCTGATATGGCAGAGAGGGGACAGATCCAATTCCTCATTCATTGCTTTATTTTTCCATCGGTCGACCTGTCAGTCAAACTGCTCCATAAACAAGTGGATGCTTGAGCTGCTCGTTAAGGCCCATCGTTAGCAAGGCCAGGGCTGTAAATCAGCACTTATATCAGCTTTCAGCGAGACATCTCTAATAGGTCATATTTTAGAGCTGACACAGGCTTACACTGTTAAATGATCCCTTCGGTTTGATAATAAAGCCTGCGGTTGCAAAGTAAATCAAATCTCTCCACTCACTTTTTTGGCCAATGAAGGGACTCCTGATTTCTTTGGGTTGGAGGGACTGAAACCAAAGGAAAATGATGTACACAAATGACCAGTAAAAAAAGGACCTCTCCCAACAAAGTCGGCCATGTAAATTGACACAGGCACTATTCGGGGCTATAAAACTACAACTAAGAACACTGCAGGTCTACCTCACTCACATAACCTCAAGCAACACCTTGTAATAAATCAAAAGAGTGAGCGGAAGGCTGATATATTGATGCTGTCCTATGGGACATAAAAGGCGGAGGAGTCTCCTGCTGTGGTCATAAGTCAGTGCCACTGCCCCTCAGCCAGGCTGTGTGGAGACAGAGGTGGGGAAGAGGAGGGGGGCCGAAGAGGAAGAAACACAACATACATCATGTCATCCTGTAAAATGTCCCTCATTATCGCCAAAGAATGCTAGTAAACAGCTCACATTTAGCTAAGGCTTCCACATGCAGTACAGAAGAAACTAATCCTTGACCAGCATGAGTATTACTCTGAACTAAACGTAGCTACTGTACATGTGTTTTCAGATAGATTCACCAAGAAAACCGGGGAGAAAAACAGATAAACAGCACAAAAAAGAGATCATTTTTACTGTCTGAGCTACAGTACAGTACAGAGTTTTTCAAGTGATAATCGTTGGGACAGAAATAAACCAAACATAAAAGGCACGTTTGTACGCCACCATGTCTATGTGTCCGTATATCTCTTATATTGTCCCTGCGAGGGGTAGTAAGTGTGGGAGGAGGACTTGGCCCAAGGGTGAGATCAGAGTAGGGGCTTACTGAGAGAGGAACAAGAATACCTCCCTTCCCTGTGCTCCTCCTAATGGTGTCTCTGGCTCTTGGCCAGCCTTCCCTATCATTGTGCTCTACAACTCAGGTCTGTCAATGAGATCAGTTTTATCTTTTTAGCTGCACGTCTGTAGTGTACATTTTTCACATTCAAAGCCATTTCAACAAAATAGCCACACCTGAGAACGGTCACAGGACCAAAATGTTATATGACTTTTTATTAAATGTTTTAACTTCACTTTTATCACACATTTGGTAGACCGCCTGGTCTTTTTCAATGCACCTGTCCCCAACAAGGTGCTCAGGTGTGTTAAGGACCCACTATTCAAATACAACTAAACAAAGATTACAGCTCTGTGCAGTAGGCACTGTGCAAGGCTAGAACTAAAATAAACTCAACGCATGCCTATCAGTCTATCATAGCAGGACTCTTCCCATATCTGAGAAGATATCGGCTGGCTTTGTTAGCCTGTGGTCTTTTCTCTAGCCTCTCCTCTGTTTTCCCATCAGCTGCTTATGCTCTGCCAGCTGCCTGTCAGGCATCTCTGTGGTCTGTAACCATGGGGACAGCCTCACTACTCCTCGCATCATTCACTGAGTCCCACTAATAAAACTCCAGTTTATTAGCGTGTGGAAATGTCTAGTGTGGCTTTCTGACATGCTAACATAAACAGAGAGGGAAAGGATTTAAAGTGGTACTGACACATGGAAGTAGGTTTCGCCAGGGTAAAAGAGGTGAACAGTGTAGATCTAACCACTGGGTTACTAGGTTAAATCAACACTCGGGCTTCAGGGTTTTGATTTACTATAAATGAATTTACAAACACTTTTATTTCCGTTACCAGTAATAAAATCAATGACAGAAAGAGCTGTTGGGATAGTTTTGGGATAGGTTTTTTTAACTGTCTGATCTCTCTACTCTCTACCTCTGCCCCTGAACGTGTTTAGCCATGTGAAATGTAAGGGGCCCCAATAAAGAGATGAGGGGTTTACCTAGCCGGAGCCCTGAACATACAGCTTTCCTCCTAGCACCCTTCAAATCTGCTGTCAGGCTGTGTGTCTAACCTCCTCAACCTCCTTGCCCCCTAGCAACTCAGACCCGCCTCGGTCTCCCCTCTCCACAATATGCTTCCAATTATGAATCTTGTGGATATGGGGGCGGCAAAGTGTCCCTCTGATTTATTGTGTACTCCGGTCCAGTCTTGTTCAGCGCATTTACACAAGAAGCGCTAGCTCTCCCGCTCCAGGGGTCGGAGGTCAGAAATACAGAACAGTTGACCTCTTACAGACTTGTGTGAGCTAGGTCCTGTCTGGTCCTGATTGACAGGCGGTGTTGACCGGACACACAGTGAAGGCCACAGGGAGAGAAAACGTGGCGTGCAGTGAGGAAGCAAACATCCATTAGCCTCCAGCGGCAGGGAAACTATGTAAGACGAAGAGAAACAGGGAGGACAGAGAAACTGATAATTCTTCAAAACAGAGAGATAACTCTAATGAGGAATAATGAAGTGACAATGAATATGGGAGGCCCTCAAATAGTCACTATCAATATGCTGACTGCCGGTTGCTGGATATTATTCTTTGTCTCTGTTACCATAAAATAGTTAGTGGTCTTCTCACATGGGTTGGCTTGGGACATCTATTTGTAGTCAACAGCTAAATCCAAGTCCTGTTGACTAAAAACACATGGCTCTTGAGTGAGTCACAGAGTAGGGCTCTCATGACAGTGGTGACGCTTGGCCTGAGAAAAGTCCCATCCCAACAGACTCATTTCCTGGCAGTTTCAGCTGACTTCCTGTTTCACGCTGGGTAGAGGGCACCTCTCTGTGCGTCATAGAAGAAAATGTCTGGGCCACTCTGGCCTGTTTCTGTGGGACTCAGAAGCTATGGGACAATTCTGTCATTTTATACCACAACAGGGCTTCTAGCCAGACTCCAGGCTATTATAGTGGGCTGATGCATTGTTTGGTTTTCTGCATGTCCCATCTATCAATGTGTGACATTGAAAATATTTAGCAGATTCTCACATTTTCACAATGGATTTTGCAGTCTCATTGGAGCAGATGTGAATCGTCTCTCTCCTGCTTTCTGCCGCGCAGTCCTCGGGGGCTTCTCTGGGCCCTCGACTCTCCACCGGACCTAACACCTTTCACACTGGATAAACACAACACAAGGAGAGACTTAAGTTTTATGTTAAAGGGGGGTTATTACACGCAGGAAAAAGGACTTTCTAATTCCTCTGGGAGTCTAACCACTCATAAATCAGCAAGCAATGAAAGTTTCCTCTCCAAACAGGGGGCTAAAACAAACTGAGCAAGGAGCCCCCCGACCGCACCCCCGTTCATCGCTCTTCTCTCTCTTTTCCTGGTAGGAATTTTTATGAGGAGAGAAGGGATGAGGTGGTAGAGGCGAGACTATCCTAGAACAAAGAGGTAAATACTACAATATTAATCCACGTGAAATGACCCCAAACTCAAAAGAATCAAACATTATTTCATGAGATTTAGGAAAATGTCCTACAGCGGCATTTGGAAGATTTAAGGTCCATCCTCACAACTCATGATATATCAAGATCACAGGAGTTTTGTCCTTAGCTTTGAGAAGATCCAAGACCTTTATTTAGGCTGTTCTGGCAGCCTCAATTCAGTTGCAGAACACCGACATATTGGAAAGATATACGTTTAAGCAAGGCATGTCTATTCGTAGATTTCTCTATATTCTGGTATTCTAAAGTGAAATGAGTGCGGTCTTCTGTCAACACACGCTGTATAATCCTCGCATTAGAACCGTGCCCTAAATATGGCTGCCGCAGAGCACATCTTCTTAAACCTTTATTTAACCAGGATAAAAACCATTGAGATAAAATCTCTTTTACGAGGGAGACCTGGCCAAGAAAGGCAGCAAAGTTACACGTCGATTACATGACAATAATATACAACACAATACATTACAATATGAGACAATATAATGCAAAGTAAAACCTGCTATCCACGCATCAACGGAAGAGGTTGTATATACACAAATATTGTATAACACATGCAGACAAAAAGGCATCAATGACAAATTGGAGCAGTTTGTGATAAAGACTTCTGTTAACTTTTGTTTAAAACTGGTTAGGGAGATGAGGGAGTCTAGGTTGAGTCTGGCCTACAGGTCATTCCAAGACCAAGGGCCATAATAAAATAGACTCCTTTTTCCAGCCTCAGTCCGCACAAGTGGCACCTTTAAGCGTAGCCAATTATTAGATCTAAGATTGTAGGTGTTTTGCACGAATACAAACATAGAGCTTATGTACATGGGTAACCTGCCTAGAATGGCCTTATACATTAAAATATACCAGTGCTGCGTCCTATATGGACTGCATTTATATAGCGCTTTTCCAGTTTTACCGACCACTCAAAGCGCTTTACAATACTTGCCTCACATTCATCCATTCACACACTGATGGCGGAGGCTGCCAAGCAAGGTGCCGACCTGCTCATCAGGAGCTGTTAGGGGTTTAGGGGTTCAGTGTCTTGCTCAAGGACACTTCGACGCGCTCTCTGGAGGAGCCGGGGATCGAACCAGCAACCTTCCGACATGCATCCGCCCTGCTGAAACATCCTTAAGCAAGACACTCATTCCCTACCAGCTCCACCAACTGGTCTGTAGCTGACCTTGCCCTCTGACCTCCGTGGAGGGAAGCAGGTGAAAATGTAAAAAAAATCCCTA
>OMKK01053671.1:24163-35293 GCA_900302305.1 Polymixia japonica
GGGGGTGCTCTGACACATTGGCGGCTACTGGTGCTTACTTTCTGATCAACAGGTCAAACACAAAATGTGCCTAAAATACCAAAGACACACTGTTTTAATTTGGGATCAGGCCTTATAGTCATGTCAAATTTGCTTCAGTCATCACTGGGAGTGTGTAGGATAAAACTTCCAGCCCTCTTGAGAGTCAGTGCATTGGAGCTGGATGTCAAGAGAGTCAAGGAAAGGGAAACAGCCAACATCTGGAGACAACATACAGAATGCAGATGCCATTTTATATATGGCAAGCAGTAACACTGATTTCTCAATTTCACTCAGTGGAATTGAATGCAGTAGCAAGTTCATTGCTGATGTTCTATCCATCTTAACATTTGGGAGAGTCCCCAAATGTAACTAGCCCCCTTTGAAAGGATCAAAGACTACACCTACAAACACTGGTGAATTAACCTAGTGAGAGTGAACGTTTGGTTCCTCTCGGTTGTTTCCAAATTATATATAGTCTCTTCTTGTCTCTTCCAGAAGAAACCAAACATCCAGTAAATGCAGTATAGGAGTGCTACTGCCCCCATGTGCCGATCTCTATTATTACTGGCATTTAGATCCAACGTTAGTTCAGATTACCCAAAATGTTATGTGGCCTGATTAATGATTAGCTATCATTTTTTTATTTTACCTGTTCACTCCTATCTGTATGATACGTGCAAGAATGGGATAAACTAAATTACAGAAACCAATAGTAAGACAATAGATTACACATCCAGGAAGAATATATTGTCCAATAAAATATCCTCATGTAATCAGTGATTCATATTTAAGGTAACTTAAAAATTCACTTTGATTGTGTCTATTACCTGATACCAGTAGTCAACTGTTGCACCAAAAACGTTTATCAAAAATTCCAATTGCTCTTGCAGACCTGCTGTACGGGTGTACGTTTACTAAGGAGCTGCACCTTTCTCTTTTGTTTAAGGTGACTCACATTAGCTTTAGGAAATGGTAATGAGGCACAGAAAATAAAAGGAGTCTAATAGCCATTATTCATCTAACCAAGGTGCTTAACTAGATTTCACACATTTTAAGACTTTCAAAAGGTTCCATTGTAAAGTTGTGTTCTATATCAGAGTCAGGTGGCATTAAACTGTTCCGCCCATTTAGCCGTTCAGGAGGTCTGACACAATATTTCAGTATTACCATTTCATAATTTTAATTCCCAAGTATTCATACTTCGGATGTACTGAAATGCAACCCCTAAGAAACTAATTGTAATTAGATTGCACACGTAAAAAGTACCCTGAGTAGGGTATTTAGGCCTACTTTATTTGTGAAATATCCTTAATATATATTAACTACATCACAATCATCACACATTTCTGGCTTATGTGACCAGGAACCAGACACGTGCACAGACAGACCCCAACCGGTGCTCGAGCATCTGCTCGTTTGCCCTTTCATGTTGTTTTCATTCAGAACATGAGGCAGTAGGTGTGTATCCACAGGAAAAGAGGTAACTGATTATATTAAGAAAGCGACCCACAGTCTCTTTTCTATAAATTGTAAATGGTAACGGTAATGGTAATGGTAATGGTATTGGTAATGGTAATGATAATGGTATTGGCATTGGTAATGATAATGGTAATGGAAATGGTGCAACATTCCGGTAAAAAGTTGCATCTCAACCTGTGCCTGTCAAATTAAAAAAAAAAGTTAGCTATAACTAGTCTCATTGACACTGCGTGGAAGGGCAGGGAGGGTAGTAGGCTGTGATATGTATTACAAATCAACTATGTCAGTTTGGTTGACTTTCTAGCAGTAATGCAGATGAAAATATCTTCATCTGAGAATATTGTTTAATGTTATTCAGTTTCAGTACAACCAGGTAGATAACGCGCACGTTAATGAGGCGCGAGCCGGAACAACTGATAATAGAACGAAAGAGAAAAGACGCTGCACGCTCGTGGTTCCGATGCACAATTTAGAAATAAAAAAACAACGTTTCGACAACTAAATTGGCTTCGTCAGGGTTAATTTCAATTCACTTTAACTAATAACGCTCTCACATCTAACTCGTAGAGGTAATAACTCACGGGGTTGGGGTGGGGGAGCACCTGCCCTTTAAGAAGTCTGTGCCTGCCAGGAACTAACAGGAACTAACTCTAACTCTCAGATCCCTCCTTATCATGTTGAAGCAATATTAGGCGATATAGTGCGGAATTTACCTGTGTGAAAGCACAACCTTAAAAAAATCATCATTGACAATAGGAGCCCTGTTGGCAAGCATTGTTTTTCATTTATATATTCAATTCGATTGATTTACTCAAAGAGCAGTTATGAGGATTGGAGTCATGTCCTACCTTGTTCACACGTGGGTCTCTGCTGTTGCTCATAGCAGAAAATACTTCTGCATCCAAAATTAGATTCTAATTATTCCTATCATTAGCGCATCTTTAGATGGAAAATGCTTTAGGTTTTGCAATCAAATGTAAAAAAAATGTGATTCTTGAGACATTATCTAGCCATTTTCACTATTGATGCAGTTGAATTACTTTAGTTTTAAAGGAGCTATATAGATATTCAGCCACTAGATGTCGCACTAGAGCACCAGCATCTCAGACAACAAATGAGCGCCTGCTGTTGGTCACACTAACACTAATGCACTAACATGGAACTTCTCTTGATAACATCCAATAGCCTACTGAACAATCAATCTATAATCATTGTTAGTCTCTTTGCAAGTTACTTGAACTTGTATGAATATTTGTTAATCTCTGTTGATGTTGTCCCAAGTGTCCATTTGTGTGACATATTTCCGTTAAAAGTACTACGATATTTTTTAACATTAATATAGCAGCAAACAACTATTTGCTATGTGAAGATACAGTATAGTTGAGTAATGGCGTCCTCAGCAGAGAATGAAGTCACACTCCCTCTGTGTGTGTTGTAATCCCAGCTTCTCTGTTCTTTGTTTTGGTCCGGCCACGCGTGCATGTTAGTGTTAGTGTGGCTGACACGTGGCACATGCCCATTTGTTTTGGTCTGAGACGCTGGTGCTCTAGTGCGACATCTAGTGGCTGAATGTCGTATATAGTACCTTTAAGTGTCAACAGTGCCCAAGTACCCAAGTCGGGCCCAATTATATGCAAGCTTGGGATACCCTTGATTGATGACGTTATCCAGTCGCATGCTAATAATAATAATTCAAACATACTGCAATTTCTACTGGCCATATTTAATGCATGCTACGATGTATTAAGATATATATTTTATGTATAGCTAGTGCTAAAACAAGCATAACTTATATTGGAAAGTTTTCCTTCCCACATCTTGGTGATTCCGTGATGACTTGTGGGATACACTTTGGTATTAGGGTAAGGGTGCAAAAAATGTGGGTTAAGTAGACTACATGTTTCAGAACTCGGACACACCTAGGTAGCGTGTGAACACAAATTTAAGTCCACAAGACTGCAAAAGTGTGGGTACTGGGACAGGGCCATTCTCTTCTTTGTTTTGATTTAACAGATTCAAGTCTTAAAGTTGACTTCAAACACTTCAGTCACGCCCATGCTTCAGTCTTTCATTTTGATATGCAAAAAAGTACACATTGACAAACATAGACCTACCCCGTTTATGCTTTTAATTTCAGTCAGTCAAAATCACCCATTTGATTTCAATCCTAACCCCGTCCACCAAGATAACTTTTTCACTTGCCAAACTGTCAAATAAGAATTTGTCCTTACTTGACCTGTTGATCTATCTATCTATCTATCGATCTATCTACTGTACGTATTATTGGAGAACTGAACTGAACTATACCAATTTGAGGAAAACACAAGGCCAGCAATTTAGAATGCCATTTTATGTCATTAACTTTTCAAGAATCTAATACAAATGCATACACATACACTTCACCGGCTAAAACCACATATAACCACTATTGCAATAAACATCACCATACAAATTTAAAAAGAATCAGAAGTTGGCTTTCAAGCTTGGGAATGGTCATGAAGAGCCACAAGTTCACATGCATACAAACAAGTTCACACACATTTATACAAGAGCGTTTACACGCACGCACGCACGCACACACACACACACACACACACACAAAGCTTTTATAATACAGCATCAAAGAAGTGTGGCTCTGAAAATGGCATGTGTGGAGGGTAGGGGTGTGATGTCATTATATGGAGGGGGAGGGGTAACAGCCATAAGTGTACATAAAACACACATTTTCTATACAGTTAAGCCAACTTTTTACTCAGTATAAATATTCTTCATCCAAAAGTCAGTGCAGTGCCTTCTGGTCAGGCGTCACCTGGTCCTCCTCATGCCCGCTCCGCTTTACGCCCGGTCTGTGCTAGACCTGGTCCAAGAGTTACCTGTTTCCCACTTTACACACAAATCATTTTATATCAGTTTTTTTTTATCTCCCGTTTTCTCTAAGGTTTTTTTTGTTTTTTGCCACCAAGTACCTCAAAGGTCCAGCTGTGAAGTACAAGAGTTTGAGGGTTGTTTTTCCACCAATTAGCCGATATAAAAAGAGAACAACAAAATTTACAAGTGTCCGTTTTTTTTTCTTGCCTCCTGACTTCCCTTTTTAAAAAGTTCACTGATGCAGTAGCTCTACTGGATTCCTCTGAACAGACACATGGCGAAGACCATGGCAAAGAGCTGTGGAAAACAGAGATAAGAGAAATATTTAGCACACAGAAAACCTATGAATCAATTAATCTACCAAGTTGTGACGTAAATACGAATCTAAAACAGTTGCAACCCACTTAGTCCAGGGTTCCTGTAATACTAACCCTCAACCATAGATGGCGGTCTTGTACTTCAAAAAGGTAGGCCCTTCAACTACTGCTTCTCATGTAAACTGATATTTACAGTTGACAGCAGAATAGCACACTTCTAACAATACTATTCAAACAACCTTAGTGGAAACAAGCAGAGCAAAAGATGACTTGACTAAAATTAAAATACTGACTCCATACCTCAATAGTCAGCACCACAATGGCCAGCGCTCCAGCCACATAGATGTACAGCTCAAAATAGTCAACCACCGCAGAATAACAGCCCTGTTAAGAGACGAAGACGTGATGCTCAGCAAAGAATCAATATAAACTCACTGAAACACAGAGAATATCATCACAGTGTTAACTGAGGGAAGCTTTAAACAAAGACCCTTTTGAATGGCAGAAAAGCAGGCCCCCCTGCCTCATTGCCTTTTAATGAGGGTTCTTTGTGCGAATGGAAGAGGCAGACGCCTTCTGGCTATCTCATATTGTTCCAGAGATTTGAACAACAACAGGTGGAGAAGACAGAAAAAACGTCCTCCTATCAGTTTTCACTGTAATCACATTTCACTGTCATGGCATTCAATACACAGATACAGACAGAGTACACACTGCATGTACGCTTGTATGTCTTTACGAATGTGTATGTAACTGTTTGTTGTATGTAACCACTGGATACAAGTACACCAAATATACATATATTCAAATACTTCTGCTTTCCCCCACACGTATACACGCCACACAAACTCAGGAGGAGGAGGTTTGGCCACAGAAAGACAGATGAGAGAGAGAGAGAGAGAGAGAGAGAGAGAGAGAGATTGAAGAGCAATGGGGTTAGTATCATTTATGTGAGTACCCACCTTGTTATTGCGGAACATCATATTGCCTAATAAGCACTGCTCCGGGCTGAGATAGGCCATGTCCCCAGGCTGGCTGGCCTTCTGGCAGCAGGCTGCTGGCACCACGTGATTTGGGTTGATCAGCCTGAACAGACCTTCCTTAAAATCCTCTGGGCTGTTCACCCCACAGCACTCAAACTGAGGAGAAGATGAGCAGAAAAAGAAGAGGTCTGTCTTGAGTGCCTCTTTGTGCACTGGCCTGTAGTCTACTGTGTGCGTGCACCAGTCCAGCATGAATATTGACCTAAAAGTCTAGTTTAATCTATTAAATATAGCCCCCTGACACCAGGATGAAAACCAAGTGTTGGCGGAAAGGCTGGTGATGTTAAAACCAGGCTCTGCTCCATGTGTACTGTGGCCTTACTGTAGTCATGATGGCATTCCATGTAGATGTGAAGACGTCAGTGTTGTTGTAGCCTTGATAGTGTCTCTTCAGCTCCTTGGTGAAGTATTCTCTGGTCAGCTAGAGCAACAGCCAATGATACATATTAGTGTCGCCACGGGGATATCTGTTCAGTATACCAGGATGTTGTTGGTTAGTGGTAGTCAGAGGTTGAGTGAACGCTGAGCCAACTTACATGCTCCCGGAATATGAAGGCCAGGATGGCAGCAGCCAGCTCTGCTAGGAAGATGAGGAGGATGAACATGAAGAACTGCAATAAGACAAAAGGACAAAGACAAAGAGAGAGAGAGAGCAATGAGAGAGAGAGCAATGGAGGACGAGTGTCAGCAGAAGTGCATGTGAGTCACTAAAAATCACAATCTGACTGTGCCCACTTCACTCAGCATTAACTATTCATGAAGCTGGATGCACAAAAGGCAAATAGAAGGGCATTTGGGTCCTTCGGTTTTACAGAGCTTCTTTCTATACTAAGCGTGACAGACCCTAAACTGACAGACAAAAGGATCAGCACACATGCACACAAAACAAGATCAAAAACAGGCACACTTAACATTCCTCGGTGCTACACCAACAACCAACACATTCCCCCCATAGGCCTCTGCTTACAAAGAGGAGCAGACACTTGTTTTCGCGTATGGCACCACAACAGCCCAGGAAACCCAGCAGGAAGAGCATGCCTCCCATGGCCAGGATGATGTAGACGCCCGTGAACAGCAGGGGGTTCGCCGCCACTATCTCCCTGAAGCCCGTGGGGTCGACCAGCACCCACAGTCCCACGCCCAGGAGGAAGGACCCCCCTAGCTGATGGAGAACGAGAGAAGACGCCAGCGGTCAGAGGAAACGGAGATCAGCCAGATTCAGGAGAATTCATAGAAAAGCTCAATATCTTTCATGGCACATGGGACATTCTGACCGTAAATATCATTCACCCAACAACATATAATAGAAGAATTTTTTTTTTCCCAGTGGAACAAATAGATGATGTGTGGATAACATTCAAACATCTACGAGTAGATGTCTCTGAAGCAGATACACATAAACACTTAAATCGAGAGTGAAAGGGAGATCTCTGAAAGGCTGGGAAGAAGGGCGAGAAAGCAGTAAAATGCTTGATATCTACAGAGACGTAATGCTCCTGTAGCGGGTGGGCGAAGATAGCTACCTTGCTTCAGCTAACCCCTCCTCCCCGCGCCTCCCCTGTCAAGAAACCCACACACCAGTGCTGCCTCCATCCTTTCCCTTCCTCCCTCTCACTAAAACCCTATCTTCAGCCTCAGCAGGGCGACTCATGTGATTAAGAAAAGAAGCTATAGAGTTAGGGGAAGATATGAGCTTCACACACGTCTCTCACAACCCCCTTCCTCCAGTCACAGAGAGACCTGAGCTTCTTTCAATAAACGTCGTATTAGTTCAAAGGCAGAGGTTGCGGTACAGGGAGGGGAGGCAGCCATTTTGAAAGCACAACGGCCTTGAACTGCTTTTGTCTCACGCGAGCGTGAAACGACTGTAGAAAAGGCGCAAAGGGGTGGTAATGATAAACAATGGCTGTCATTGAGCGGCGCTAATAGCCGGGTTCGTTCTTTGCACCGCTGGTCACATTATTACTCCAGCCTTGAACAACTGCGTTTGAGTAAACTCTCTAAAAGGTTTGGTTCTGCATAATAAAGCAGTTAAAGAGGGGGAACCTTCATACTCCCAAACCCTTCCCCCTTTAGAGGCTCACTCTAATGGGATTACCCTTGATTGTCTGATCAAGACTGATAAACTCAGGTGCCAGTCACAAACACAGTGTGCCTCAGATGTGTTTCACCACACTGGAATCTAATCAAAGAGGAATTTGATAGAATCAAGATTGCCTCTGTGAAATGAAATGCAAATGTGGAGCCATTAGTTAGTAGAGGGACGGGTAGAAGACCAATGTCTATCATTAGATAGCAAGAGTATCTTTGAAAAGGAGAATGGAAGAATACTTACAAAGATGAGGAAATTGAAGACAAACATGAGGTACTTGATGCAGCTGAGACAGTCGCCCTCCATGGCTGTCCCTCTGGCTGAAGCTTCTCCCTGCCCCTGAATGAAAAAAAACACACAACATAAAACACGTAGGAATGAATGGATGAATTCTGCCAAGAAAATAATACACTGTAAACCCCGCTCACGGTCTTTAATGAGTGCTGCCTGTCAGACATATACAATGCACAGACGCGGGCCTGTCAGTTTAGCTCGCCCGATCTAATCAGAAAATCCTTGTATCGTCCCCCTAGGTTTACCGTACCAGCAAGTTTCTAAGCACTCCCTGACTAACTACAAGTTTAGGCAAAACATCTACAATGTCAGCCCGACCTGACACAACTCATCTCACCGCAGACTTTGATGCTTAGCCTACGTTTATACTGCCAGATGGACTGATCCCCAATCTGTAATCTCCTGTCTCTGCATAGATGGTTCAGTGTTACTTAAACAGGGGCTGTGCATCTCCGAACTGACTGGAGCTTGGTGCGCATTAACCGACAACACATGCCCTCTAGTATGGAGCCTGTCCCTCTTAATGTAATGAGAGGCAGAAGCCCCACACTCCCATAGGCCATTCTTCTACCTGACATAAACACACTCTCCCTGATGAGGGCCCATCCGGGAAGCACTCCCGGTTAATAGAGAACCCCTCTTTTTCATTAAGAGACAACATAGGTGTCCCGCAGCCTGTGACCCTGTAACCCTGTAACCCTATACATCTCTGGCCCATCGACAAAGCCCCCGTATATGTTGAAACCTGCTGGTAGACACCATCTTCCTCTAAGGAAGTGTAGCGAACGTCCAGCAAATTAAATCCTCACTGTGTATCCTCTAAAAACTCATGTGGAAGCAACTCATGCAGCAGCTATAATTGTAGTCTCAGTGAAAGAAGAAAATTATTTATTTGGCAGAAATGAAGTGGCACTCTTTGCTTTGTAGTGGTGATTATTAATTTGCTCTCCCATAGTGATTGTCTGAAGCGAGACTGGCTAACAAGAAAACACATTCTAGACTGCCTCTGTCTGGAATTGTAAATAAATTTGGGCAACTAGACGGCTCCACACAGCCAAACCGTAATCGAAAACAAAGTTAAAATAGCTCCCTTTCACTTCTTATGTTTGGGCTTTACAGCATGTCCATCAGACATAATCTCCTAATCTTCAGGCAGCCTTTCCCCTGGCTCTGAAATCATTCCTCTGGGTGATATCTGTGCCTCTCGTAGGCAGCGGTGAAGCTTCGGCCACGATCGACCCTGGCTTTCATGCCTGTCCATCCATACAGGTGAGGTGCAGTGGGGTTCTGCTGTCTCTCAACTGTGATTCAGCCATGACCCCTTCCATCTCTAACTACTCGGTTCAGACTCACAGATTCACATTTTCAGGTGAACCGAACCATAAGCCATATCTGGGTAGAGACTGTAAAGAGTCTGAGGCAGTCTTTGTCTGCAGAGGGAGGGCATGAACGTAGAGTGAGAAACACTTCCTCCCTTCGCCAACTGGAGTGCTAATGATTATTCGTTCTTTCCTTCTCTCCCTAGACCCAGAGAAATTGATTTAGAGCTGCAGTTAAACACCTCCTCTAAATCATAATGGTATGCTGAGGTATTGATCATTCCTTCTAGTGTTCTGAAAGTAACCAGCAGCTTCAGTGGTTTTTAATTGCCCCCTCCCTTCCCTAAGCCCCCACTGGAAGGCCTAACGAGGGCACAGGAGGTCTTAATTGAGATTTGCATACATTATAGGCTCACAGAAAAAGTGTAAGAGGGGCCACTCTCTCATCCCTCCTGCTCTCTCCGTTCATCCTGGGCCCCTGCGATGAGAGCAAACCCATTTAATGGAGCAAGGGATGAAGGGGCGGGATGAGGAGGGGGAGGAAGGAGTTGGCTAGAACGTCTCTCAGTACTTAACTAACATCTCAAGCTCCAAACAAAATGTCCGACTTCTCCTCCAGCCTCGCCCCTACGCTCCTCTCTTCCCTCTCAGGGTCAACCCATTGTCTGATGCACAGCCAATTTTTTTTTTATGCATTAAAATGCATTAGATGTTAAAAAATGTAGCGGGCTATAAGGACCTATCCAGTCTCCAAATAGCAAGTCCACGGTGTGCACCAGCACGGTATAAATCAAACTGCCAGAGGACCCTAGAGAAAGTGCAGAGTAAACAAACTGGTCTTTCCCATGACTCCCTCGGGACCGCAGATCCTCATCGATCACAGCCCAGCCTCAGAGATCAGTCGGCTAAGTCCTCTCTGAATATTCTGCATGGTACACTACGGAGACAGGAGAAGCAGGGTTAACACCCCTGGAGCTCCAGCCGTACACCAACATCCACAGCAATGAAGACAAATTACTGCTAGATTGAAGACAGATCCTTTTCAAAAGCTAGGAATATGTCGCGAGAGGGAGTGGCATAGAGTGTGTGTGTGTGTGTGTACGGCAGCACAGAACATCCATTATAAACAAACACAAAGCCTCTGACACACACAGGGCTAACTGCATTACTATTATAACGCGATAGTAAGTGGGCAAAAAAAAAAGAATAATATGTTCTCAATCTAATAATCTAAGCAGTAAGCAGTCTTTCACTTGAGTTATCAGCCATCTCTGTCTCTGTCTGCAGTGTCTCCTGTTACACACACACACGTGGCATTAAGATCCAGCTCAAAGCCATATTTGATCCACGGCCAGCCCAGGCTGAAACTAGCATGGTTGAGTTTGATAGTAGATTAATGAGAATTGATCCTAAATAAACTTAGCAGTAGAGACAGAAGCCAGAGCACGGCAATGAGGGCAAAACATTATGACCTACATTCTTCTCCGAATGAGGATGAGAATTCAGAGACAGTAATACAAAACAAGGCGTCTTTTATGCTAAACTCAGAGAGAGAGAGAGAGAGAGTGTGAGACAGAGAGAGAGAGAGGGGGAGAGACAGAGAGAGAGATAGTGTGAGAGACAGAGAGAGAGAGATAGTGTGAGGGAGAGAAAGAGAGAGTGTGAGGGAGAGAGAGACAGTGTGAGGGAGAGAGAGA
>OMKK01053685.1:0-18472 GCA_900302305.1 Polymixia japonica
GTGGGGGGAGGGGGGGCAGAGAGAGAGAGAGAGAGAGAGAGATGGGGGGCATACAGAAAATTAAAACGTCATAATTTAAACAATATACTTATACTTATGTTGTAATGTTCAAAAATAGATACCTAAAATCCCTTTTGGTTCATCACATTCACAGGAATTGCACATGTCTTTGTCCTTTAACAGCAAAACCAAATGAAGGGCAGCTTCCCTGTGCATGTGTGTGAGTGTGTGTGTGTGTGTGTGTGTGTGTGTGTGTGTGTGTGTGTGTGCATGTGTGTGCATGTGTGCATCTGTCTGTGTTGACTGCGACGGCCTATCCAAAGAAGTATCCTTCAAAACCAATGCTCACTCAGGGGGTCTTGCAAGCTCAAGCATTACATAATGTGGGGCGTCGTGTCACGTCCTAGCCTCTCACAATGAACAATCCCCCTTCCTGAGTTTATGTTTTGCCCTGAGAAGGAAGCAGGAGAGACCAAACAGAGAGGCTGGGCATGTTTACGGTTTTGGGGAATCTATTACAAAACAATGTGTCAAACATTTGTGACTTGTGACTTGTGACTTGTGACCGTGGAATATTTGTTTTGCGGCTGCGCAGGTGTCGGAGCTCAGTAGATGTTTTTTTGGGGGGGGAAATGACTGTCCTGCAACGGGACACACCCAGCCCTATGCACTGGCAGATGAAAGGAAGAATCCTAAGGAGGTTTGAAAGAGGGCAGAGTTAAAGACACAGGGCTAGCTTAAACTAAGCACTTAAACTAAAGAGACATTCGATGTTTTCATTTTCGCCATTTTAGAGCTTGTCTTAAAATAATGGCAGTATGGAGAACTTGCCCTCTATTAGTGTGTGGAAATAAAGATATTAAATTATCTTTGTTGCTGCTGCAAACTAAAAGATTAGCATTACATCTTCAGCTAATTTCCAGTTAAAAAATGAATACGTCAGTTGGCTGTGTTTAACTGTAACCCGGTTAGGCAAATTAGCTACATATGCTAGACAGTTTTATGGTACAGCCCATGGGACAAGCACCTACAACACCTTGGTACATGACTGAGCTATTTCAAGAGCTAATACCCATTTGATACCCAATACGTTCTGGCCTGATTTCTGCTGCAGCTGGAATTACTACATCCAATGACTACCCTCTGAAGAGGGGTCGTGGCAAGTTGTAAGCTCCAGAAATAACGCCACATTCTGTGTCCATGCGCTCATCCGTAAATAAAGCTTATCCTGATGGTATCAGTGGCAGAAAGGGCAAACAGGAAATATTCCTCAAACTTCCTGTGGGTTAAACTGGACAATTATACAATGATGGTTGTAGCAGATAGTAAAAAGGAGTGGTAAAAACAGGTGGAGAACAGGAGAGAAATGAAAATGAAAGAGAGGGGTGGAATAAAGTAAGAGAGAAACACAGAGATAGAGTAAAGAAAGAGACTGACAAAACAACAACATGTAAACACATTCTGTCGCAAGGAAATTTCAGACAAGGATAACACGTTTACATGTTACATGATAACACATAATCAAAGTATGCATGTGCAAATTGAAACACTGGAATCCTTATCAAAACATTGAGGATCTAGTCCGGTCTGGAGAGCATAACATTAAAGAGGCTGAACAGGATCTTGGCAAATATGTCAGTATTTTTTAAACCTCTCGTTTTGGTCCCAGATGGTCAAAGTATATTTCTTACACATATAATCTATGATCTTTTTTTTTTTTTTTTTACTTCATTTTACATTTACTTAATTGGGCAACAGAATCTCTAGTTTTCTGTTGGTTTTAGTTTCGGTTTAGTCGCGGTTTAGATAGTTTTCCCAGAGCTGTCAGCACCGAAACCCATGACTTGATTGACAACCTTCACTTGAATGGTCATTGGTGCGGGCCCAGGTCAGTCTGTTGATTTCACACACACGTGCTGACACATACTACACTGCTCTACAGTGCCACCTTACTACTAGAGGCTGACATTTTCAACAATTACATCCAGTCTCTTTAAAAAGGCATTCTATTCAGGTGCAATACACATATAACACACTTCTCATATATTGTACTAGATTAAACTAGATTAAATATACTACTACTAATAATAACTAATACTAATAAAAAATAAATATATTAATGTTATACAAAAGTATAAATGAAGTTCTGCATAGCCAAAACATTATAAACATGCAGATGAGGCCAACATTATTTTGTATATCATAACATGTACTATTTTTAAAACATTCAACCATTGTTAGTCATGTAGTGATAAACACCAATTTTGTCTCTAACATATTGTTCTACAGACTCCGTGGTGACAAGACTGCAGGGCTCATAAGGTAACGCAGACCAACAGAGGCTGTCAATCCAATCATGGGCCCTTGATAAGTGTTGTAGTTTGCTAGTAAACGGTATCACCATTATTACCTACCGGGGGCGATACTTTCTGGGTTTGACAGCGCTCTCGTGTCTGGTGTGTTGGGCGGTGTTTGAGGAGGCTGGTCAACACCTAGGCTGTTCTCACCAGTTTCCCCAGTGTCGCCATTCTGAACCATTCCGTTCTAAAAGGGAGACGCAGGGGGGTGAGTTTGGTTTTAGGGAAAAGGGGGTTACAATGTCTTGTCCTATAGTACGCTGTCCATTTCTAGATAATGGCGAAAATGAAAAACTTATACTTGAATTTAAACCTAAAAACGATTGCCTTTAGTGTTATTTTGCATGCAGTGTCAACCTATATACTGCTATAGTATGTTTTTGGTTGTGATTATAGCTTTGATTCAAAGCACAAAATGAACGTGTATTTGACATGTTTTCCATCAACAACAACAAACTCACAAGGTCTGATTTTCCATATTCCTCCAAAATTAGAAACATCGTTCTCTCAGGCTGGAGTATAATGTGCTGCAGCCCTAGCAAACATCTTCCATTAAGATATTTGTCATGATTTACTCCAGGACTTCCTCAGGAAATGTTGACAACTTGAAAGAGAAGGCCTCTTTTGCCACAAGCTTTTAAACAAACCAAAAATGTGGAGTCATTTTTACTTAAAAGAAAAAAAAACTTTCCTGAAGTCGTGTTATTATTTCATTCTTGTACTTTTAAGAGGGCAATTGCAAATGCACACGGCCAGCAGAACACAACACAATGGAATTAATTTGAGAAAGTAAGGAGAAACATGGTTACTTTATGTTGGTTCAGTTTGAGTTAGGATATCAGTACTTAAATTATGCCACATGTAGCCAGGCCAGGCTAAAATAAGAGCTTTTGTGAAAAGAAACAGGATGGCTTGGCACAGTGCCAATCCCAACACAAAGGAACATTAATAAAGCCACTTGTGACCGGGTGTAGGACTTTCACACCTATTGTGCTGTTCCAGTCAAATGTTGCCAGTCAAATAACCACTTCAAGTAATTAATCTTCCCCAGAAATACTTAATCAGGATGTACGATACTATGCTTTTTCTTTTTTTAAAACGCTGTAAAGGATGATAAAATGTTGTACAAAAGAGTTTCCATCTTCAAATTTTACAGCATTTAAAAAACAAAAAAACAAAACAAAACAAAATCTAAGTGAATGATTAACACTGTGTGACCTGCCAGGCATGTGTGCTTCTGTATGGCATCGATTTGTATTTAAGGCGTAAACATACAGCAGGCTTCTCATCTTACATTGACGTGCATGTTTGGTTCATTCTGGATGCTCTCAAAGGTGTACTTTTCTGAGCGTCTCTGGCGCATCTTGAACAGACGGGAGCCCCGGTTGGAGGCAAGAGACAGCTCTTCCAGCATGATGTCCTGAGGTACGCTCATCTTCTTTCCAAGGTCCATCTCTACATCTGGACACACACACACGGACAGAAGACTAAAGAGATGTGTGTATACAAAGTGTGTGGGCAGTTGTAAAGAAAGAACTCTGAGTATTGTATGAACTTTTCTATCCAGACGTGTGTTTTGTTGATAATTTCCTTTTTTTTGACGGACACAAACAAATTGAACATTCTGACGAGATTAATTTCTTATCTATACCCACACCTATCAACACCTATAGGCAGCTAATTATATTTCACATATAGTCCATCATTGCAAAAATGCACTGACTACATGGACTGCTGACTTGGTATTACTGCCAACATGATAAATGAGGAATAATCTATGCATATCGTCCACTTATGTCCGGCACCCATTTTGTGGTTAGCGCTGCAAGCTAGCTAATGCATGCTGATCATGGAGATGTCATAGGCCTATATCCAAGAGGGAGACGCTAGATTTGCCAAAATATCTTTCAGCTGTCAGTAGCCTTCAGACCCTCCCCTTCCCAATGAGTCACACAGTTGTCCTCACCCCGGAATAGCTTGTTCAAAGGACAACGACAAAGGGATTAGTTACTTTGGCCAATAAAACTGCTCATTTGCTTATTTATAGACAGGGTTGTAGACAGGAGTGTTAGCTAGCAACTGGTGCACTGGCTAATCCTGAGTTGGCACCTCAGTGTATGTATAAATTGTATGTTGGTTCCGCGTTGTACATTAAAACACAGTTTTGATAACTGTATGTTTGCTGACTCGCGTGTGTGTATACTTTACACTGCTGTTGGTCGGATGGTCCTGACATTAGTGTTTAAGCCATGGTGTTGAATGCATGTAGGCCTATACATTGACATGTGTGAGGAAGGTGCTTTTACATTATAAACAGTGTTTGAAGAGAAGGAAGAGCGGTTAAAAGTGCAGGAGGGAGTGATCGAGAGAGAGAGGTTGAGACCAAAAGAACCAAAGAAGAAAAGATGGAACAAGAAGGAGAAATATGTCATAGGGGTTACAAAAACAAGGAAGTGCAGGGGAAGTGATGCGGAGTACCTTCTGAGCTGCAGACTTCCCTGCAGATTGCTGCCGCCTGCATTTTTCTCTCCCTGGTCGTCATGGTAGAGAACTGTGACATGGCCGCCCCTGGGGGAAGCTCACATCAGTACAAGCTGTCCAAACATACAATGGCCCACAAAAGGGAGACAGCGCAGCAGCATGTTGGCTATCGATTGACTAACATTAAGCTTCCCACCACGCACAGACACCCATGAAAGCAGGTAGAATTTATTAGAGGCAGCGAAAAGGGCAACGTTAGCACATCCCTTTAAATAACCTTGGCCTGTTAAACGCCAAGCACATGCTCTTCAGACATGGCAACCAACTGTGTCAGAGGACTGGGAATCAATATGTTTGAAATTACCCAAGTGAGCCGAACGGGCTCAGCAGGAGAACGTGGTGATGTCACAGCAAGCAGAGAGACAATTAATGAAACAGGACAGGAAGAGGTTCACGCCAAGGTAGATACATTTACTAGTGTCAGTAAGCACAGCACCCATTTTCCATCACAATTCAAATGAATGAAGAAACAGACTAAGTTTTGTACTAGAGTGCAGAATTCCATTCACTGTACAATGCATTCCAGTGCTTGGAAAGCATTTTTTCTTGCTGACCGGATAAAAAGCATGTTTGCACGGTATATTCTTATCTCTCAAATCCTCCTATCATCGTAATCAACTTCTGAATAAACTTTCTTTATTTTTTTTAAATATTGAGGAAAAATATAATTGTTAAAATAAGGATAAAGGAATTCATCAGTATGTATGCTAGTGAAACAGGATATTGGCCATATTAAACCACCAAAACAAAAGCTGAATTATCAAGCAACAGTATACAAAATTGATTTTTATTTTGGCACAAGAGCAAGCTGTGTGATTGACAGGAAGAGGTGAAGGGAAAGATTGTTAACTGAAGGAGATGATCATGCTTCATTTTGACTTTCAATGTCACATTTTAGAATTTCACAGCACACCTTTCGCACACCTGTGAGGTGGCTGATGACTTACCTGTCCCGCGGGTCCCTTAGGGACGTCTCAGGTTGTGCCTGTCTCCTCGGGGGAAGGAAATCAGGGAGGTGCGTGGTAAGAAGATCAGACTGGGAAGTGCGTCCTGTGTGGGTCCGCTTGCTCCCGCGCACTGGGGCTGTAGAGGGGAGGGTGGGCAGAGAGGGAAAGGAGTTGTGGTGTAGGAAGAGTGGGGGTGGAGGTCAGTAGCGAGCCCGATCCAGCTGAATGAGTGACAGAATGGGTGGGTGGGTGTCACTTTGTCTGTTGTCAGTGGTATTTGGTTCACAAGTGACAAGTGACTAAATTTAGAGCACTGCCGCTGCTGCTCCCGTTGCCGTCTCTCTCTCTCTCTCTCTCTCTCTCTCTCTCCATGTCGCTCTCTCTTTCACCCTCGCCACCATCCGCCCTCACCCTCCCGTGGCCTAACTTTATACAGGAGTTAAGGCTGGGGTTATGCCGTGTGACTCCTGTTTAGCCCACTGTGGCGCCCTCCCGTCATATTCACAGCGTTAGCCTGAGACATTGAGCATGCAGTTGAGCCATGGGAAAACATGGGCTGACAACACGTCGCTACCGCTATGACTGACTCACCTATGAACTCACGTTGACGCTGTTAAAAATCAGCTATGGGATCGGCTATGGGATCTTTACAAGCTGGACCTAAACAATAAACCGATCATTATGTTTTATTCAACGATCCCTGTTTATTTCTTTGTTTAACAAGGCAAATAAAAGGTGGTGTTGGTGGGGTTAGGGTTAGGTGGGATTTTAATAGCGTTAGGAAAATATTTTACCATGTTGATGACATAAATCTATGACATAAATCTATACCAATAACCCCATCCACAAAGTGGATATATTTTCAATATATCAATATGCTGATGCTTTGTTAATATTTACATTCAGGCTGTCCCCTTTGACAGTATTATTTTCCAATACTACTGTGATACTTATGTCAGTTATTATTATCTAAATTATTAATTACTTGTCGGTTATTGTAATTTGGTGGGTCAATCCTCTCTATCTCTCTGTACTCTCTCTCTTTCTGTTTTTCTCTTATAGTTTAGCTACAGTAGGTACCCACTGTTATTATGTAACGGGCTGTCTCCATGGGAACAAGTCCCCACCACCACCTCCCAACCCCCTCCATTGGATATGGAGCGTGTGACTCCTATAAGGACAACACATCATAGACAGGGCTTCATGGAATAGTACAGCAAGCCACAAATGGCCTACAGGAGAATAGGTCATGCTTGAAACAGAGACAGAGGAGTACAAACAAAACGTTGTAGTCGCCGATATTATGCTATTGAATTGGCTTTATTTGTAAACTGCTTCATGTCAATCAAAAACAGCATTCATTTTGAACAGTGATTGCTCTATTGCATTATGATGTTTGATGTAATGCAAGCACATTTGTGTAACAATAAGAGATAAACTGTGTGTCAGTTTCGTAATATTCCCAGTCTTGCAATATTCTCAGGATGCTCAGCAAGAGACACAAGATGATACTGTATGCAAAAAAACAAACAGTTTAATGTTCATGAAATTGCCTGTTAAGTTTAACATCAGGATACCATGTACACTGTGTGAAAATGTCAACCTAGTTTTAATCTTTGGAGATGATTACAAACCAGCAGTCTAAAGCATAACACTACTCCAAAAATACACAGCGTAGACACACTCCATTATATATAGTATGCAATTTGCTTGATCTACGACAGCATAACTGTCATGCAAATGTAAATAAACTGAAGCAGTCATTTGTTTTTATCTCAGTTAAGACTCATAAACCTTCTTGAAAACACACACAACAAACAGCATGACTTAAGGGTCTTTCTAATTGAAAAACATACATATCTCACAGTTTTATACACAGTAGGCTGCATGGTGTTGATTGAGTTATGTAAAGTATATTATACCCAAGGTATAATCCAGGGAAAATGTCTAGCAGGAGAAAAGTTTGCCCTGTTTGTGGCTTCAAGTCTTGCCTCTCTCAATCAACAGCTACATGCTAATGTACTAAATAAAAAGGCAGTCTGCAAAAGAATGAATTAATCTCTCTAAGTGGAGCTTACATAACAAAATGTCCGCCCCCAATCTGCTGAGTTATAGATTTAGCCTTTACCCAAGTTTTAAGCCTATAGTTTATACCCCTAACGCATCACTGGTTTCATACTGACAGTGAAATGATTTCCTGATCACAGATAAAGCTTTGTCCGAAACACAACAAATATATCACGCAAAAACTTACCCAGCCTCAAGTTTTAATGGCCTGAAAAAAGTGCACAGTCACCACAAACACCAGCATGCTGAATATATCCACAGTAAAATATCACATGAATAAAAATTAAACCCACAAACTGTCATATCAAACTCACTGCAATGGGTAGATCACTGACCTGTCTTAAAAATAAATGACATTATAACTCTTGTTAATCAACATGATCCTCGTACTATTCATTTCATATGGTCTGTGAGGTGTGAACTGTAAGATGCACAACAAACATACTTTAGCAGTTGCTCTCTCTAAAACTCTCTACCCAGAGACACTTCTAACACCTTCTGTCTAGAAATCCTTGACAACAAATCATTTTGAATTCACTTTCACATCTTCCACTTATGTTCTATGCATTGTTGTGTATTATGACGCCATAATCCTTATCTCTTCCAAAGCATACTCCATTGTACTTACCAAATTGAAATACACCATTTACTTAGCCAGAGAAAATTAAAAGTTTGCAAGTCAAGGCTTTTGAAGTCAATTCTAAAGGCATCTATATGCTGGTAGAATAATGGACACTTCCCACATCACAGTGTTCATGGCATGCATAGTAAATCACTTCAATTAAACATTATATTACCAGCCTTGAGTAGAATTACTAAAAAATAAATGTGGCCTTTTAAACACACACTTTCTAAATCATTCTGAATGTTCCTCTGCCCTTAAATTTCAACTTACTTTCTTCCAACAGTATGGTTGGCCATTATTGTGGTTCTTTGCATGTAAATATTGATGACTAATAAAAAAAAAAAAGCGTAATATGTAGCTGAACGTATGATGAAGTAACAAGGTCTTACAGGACTTCTCATTCACAGTCACATAGACAGAAATGTACTCTATCGCTTCCAACCCCAAGTGGTGTTGCTGGTGTACGCAGCCTTGTAAGTGGACTTTCCCAGGGGCCCCTGGCCCCCAGAGGAGGACGCAGAGGACCTCAGGTTTGCCTCCGTTATGGACCTTTGAGGCTGCCACTGTTGGGGCAAGGACCTGTAACAAGCAGGACCGGCAGGGGCTGAGACGGTGCTCTTGGTCGGGGACACAAATGACAGCGTGGGAGCTCGGCTCAGGCTACGACTCTGGCTCTGGCTCTGGCTCCAAGTCTGGCTGGCAGTTTTCTGGGGGGCCTGGTAGGACACCCTGGCCTTCCACTCAGCCGGCGGCTCCGGGAGCATTTTGCGCTGTGCTGCCAAGCAAACGTTGGAGGCGATGGCTTGCTGGAGGTTCTGGAGGGCGAAGGCTTCGTCCACTAGTCCCAGGGGGTGACGGGAGGCAGCCTCCCAGGGTGTAAGCGGTTTGCGGCCCCTCTCCAACCAGGATGTCTTCCTTTCTGTGGGAACTGCGGCGCCTCGAGCTGGAGGCTTGGGGGAAGAGGAGGCAGACCACGACTTCTGACCCAAAGATGGTACTCTGGCGGGTGGGGAGAGGGAGTAGCTTCTGCCAAACGCCTGCAGAGAAAGATTCAGACATGTTTACTTTAGCAAGGGTTCATTTGTTTATATGTCTGACTAGCCTTCCAGTGAAAACAAATGAAAAACTGCAACTTGGAATATGATGTAACTTAAGTAACAGACACATTTGCCTCAACCGTGTACTGACATATTTTCATTGTGAAGAATGTAGCCTTTGTTATTTTTCTGTAAAAAATATTTCAATGTGAAAAGTATCTGCCTACCAAGGACATTATAAAATATCTGGTTCAAAAGAGCTTGCTCATCTCGAAAAATAAACTACAATATAAGATTTAGGTTGAAAAAAGACAGTAAATGCACTTTGTACATGTGTACATGTACTTTGTACACATGTACTTTCCCAATGTACATTGTTGCTACTGTACATATGCATGGCAGGGATAGAAAATCATGATGTATTGAAGAGAAACATTTATGTGGAGCATACACAATACTGAAGTGTGTTAGCAGTTGGAACCTCTACCACAATCAAACGGCAATACTTCATAGTCCACAAGATGACTCCTACTTGAACAGATACTTCACAATTTGTCCTCACAGAGCACAAACACTTACAGTCTGCCTTCTGATTTCTCAGAACAATTGGCTTATGAGAGTGGGTTTCCCTAGTAAGCCACATTTAGCTCGTTTAAATCGGATGTGCCTTCTGCTTTGCGGATTAAACAGTGACACTTTCAAGGTATCTCAACGAGTCGGCAAATCCACTCAGCGGTTTTATCTCGCTCCCTCTCAATGTATCAAAGACCAGAGCTGTTTTAAATCTCCATTAGGATGCCCAGACAGGCAGGGGATATGTAGGGTTGATAGGCTTCCGAAAAGTGCCTCTTTACGGGACAGCGATTCTTACTGTGCACCCTACTGGATAGGGTAGACATGCAGGAAAGGAAAGTGCTGCCATCATCTGGTGAAAAATGTGTACAGCCATAGAAAATGGAAAAAGGCAGATTAGAAGACTGTAGCCACGAGCAGCAAGATGAAATGTAACTGAGTCATTGGGGGAATTTAGGTGAGTACTGACTCCAGTATCTGGTATGACTTGGAAACTGTCGAGGGTTACTCTGTGCCAGGGTAACTGATACAGACCACTGTCATCCTGGATTAGGACACACACTAGTAGGGATAAATAGATTAGTAGACAATTTAAGGTCATATTTTTCCTTCAAGTGCCACAGCAGATAGTCCTGTTGAATGTACATCGACCTCGCCTTTGTTGATTGGGAAAGGGAGATGTAATACATTTTTCAATTTATTTAAAACTTTATAATTTTATTATACTATTTTATTATTATTTATTATTACTTCATTATACTCAACCTGTGTCTATCAGGTAATGGCTGATATATCAAAACAAGAAAATATAATTTCCTCCACTGTTAGAGGTATATGATTAAAGATGATCTACGTGATTTTTGTATAATTTCAGGCTATAGTTGTTAAAATGGCACTATCCAGCAGTGATGGGTCCCACTGAGCGTGTGCCAGTGTGTGTGCGTGTGGAGTCAATGGACTGACCTGGGCCCGCCCTGCAACCCCAGCGCGCCAATGCACATTCAGGTGAAGGCTGTCAATCAAGTCACGGCATACGAGCTAACAGCTCTGGGAAAATGGCTTCCTAAATCTATGGTTAACTTTAGTGGTTAATGGTTAACTAAAAATTCTGTTGCAGAACGAGGTAAAACTGGGATTCAGTTCATAGATTATATATGTAAGAACTATACTAACAATTATCTAGTTTTATGCATTTCAATTCCTGAGGCTGATCAAAATAGACCCTGGCCGTTTTAAATGGGAGGAGAAGATTGGAGCATAAACCGTGGACTAACTAATTCTGATTAAAACTATGGCAAGAGTTTCTTGGATGCCTGCCGGCTAATGAAGTGTGTGTAAGGGTGTATGGTCCAACCGTAATTAGAGACTATATATCTGACCACTTCACCATATGTGGAACATGTATGTTTGCTTTTTACTGAACCATTACAACTTCAATCACTCAACAGAAAACATGACACTGCTGAATTTAGTCTTTTATACTAACATCTGTTGATTGTTTGCATCTGATGATGTTTGCCTATGAAAAGTGCTCAATTTCATACAACTGTTGACAAAGAATGTAAATAATATTGTGTTTTCACATTTATTACAATAATAAAGAAATACTTTACTGCAACTAAGCCTCTCTGGGTGTATTATTTCTTCTGTTACTTATTTTTTCAATAAGCCAAACCCGTTAAAAGGGATTTTTGAACAATGAAGATTAAAATATAAACGTTGCCACCACTGTGCATTAAAAAAACATGAATGTGCTTGAGCTCAAGAGGCAGGTGTGGTCAGCCAATGACGTTATAGTGCTCAAGTCATTTGAGTGGGGATCAAATTTCTCCAGATATAGCTGCAGGACTTTGCTAACTGAGGGTACCAATTGATATTAAAACTTCCACACAACAAATAACTACCCCTTCAAAAAGTACATGATGCAACATGGGTGAATATTTCAGCCAGGGCCTATTCACTCATCCTATAGATTTATCTAATAAGGTCACTTAGATTCACTGAAGTCACCGGTCTAAAGATACCCTTGAAAAACGCAGTATCAAGTGGTAAGTCTGCAGCAATGTGCTTTTCAAGCACTTACTTGTGGAAACTTCAGTCAATTAGGAAATGAGATGTGTCTTTTTCACCAGGGTTTTTATAGACTACATATTTTATGTGGCTACTGTTCATACTTTATGTGGCGCGTCTGTTCTAGGCCGCTGCTATTGTGACAGTAATATAGTAGCTGCCAGTGTTAAGTCAAATCAAAGATTAGGGAAGACACATTAAGTCTGTGGAGCCCTGCCTGACATTCATTGATTTTTGTCTGAATGAATAAAGAATGATGTCATTTTTTTATAGTACAGGTGAAAATGGTGAAATTCAGGAAGCTGGCGAGAGAGAGGAGTGAGCAGAGTGAACGTGCATGCACAAGTGACGGGGAAAAAAAAAAGGAAAAGCCAAACAAGGATAAAAGACATTTTAATGGCACTGCAGTGAACCATAGAGAAAGTGCACAATAAAGAGAAACACACAAAGGAAACATGAAAAAAAAAGAAGAATATGGAGACAAAAAAGGAAGCCTATAAGAAAATTATATGCATGAAAACCGGGCTGGTCGTCCTCACTTTCAGTCATTATCTTCGATGCATCCTTATTCATCTATCCGTGTTAAAGACAAGCGGTAGGAAATGTTTGGGGAATTATAGATGTTTTAAACTAGGAGAGTGTGCAATAAAATATCGTAATACAACATAGTAACATATAGTATATATATATTATGTTTTCGTGTAGGAAGAAAGCACAAGATGTGGGTCTGAGAACTAGTAACCCAGACTGGCTGAAGTTGTAATCCAAGCCTTGGATCTCTAAGTGCCCCCAGCAGTCACTCGCATGCATACGGCATGAGACAGTTTAAATATAGTACCTAACATGACGCAACAGCTGGTAAAAAGTTTAAAATAAAACTTAACCACTCAAGTTGGGTCTTTGGAAGTCACTGAGGGAAGAAAAAGACTCTAACAAAATATATCGTTTAGTCGTTAATATTTGAGGAGGTTTGATAAAATAAAGCATTTAGCTTTCATTTGTATTTTAAGGTATAGCAGGACTGATCTTCCAACCAGCGCTAACAAACTCCTCTGAGTTATGACAATGAATCGTTATGAATCATTGCTTCAACGTTTCCCTGTGCTTAGACATCTGCTCTTTAATGATCCCAATGCAACACTAAAAAATATCGCATGTAGATACATTTTGTATTGCTGATCCAATGGAAGTCCAGTGAAACTAAACAGATATTACTGTTAGTTCCTTACGTTTAAATCTCTTTTCAAAAATCAACTTTCTGTTAACATTTTCAGCCACCTGATCTGATTTTATCCTCTCACGTTTCTTTCAAATCTCACTACATCATTCTCCCCTACATTCAGATAATGCCACCATGCTGAATGCACATCTATACTGATTATTTCACTAAATAAGTCTCTGTATGCCTCATTTTATATAAATCTGTTAAAATGTACATACTTTACAAAAATAGAAATTTAACTTTGGCTTAGTTGTATCTCATGAGATATACTTACATCCTATACTTATTTCTCAAACACTTACTTTGGTTGTGATGTAATGCGCATTTTGCTTTGAAAACAAAACCTATTTCCTATGGACACAAGAGGACTAAAACAGGTGGAGGTGAACACAATCATTTCAACTGTCAGCCTAAACACTGTGTGTGTAAGAGTACCCACCAGTGTTTAAAAGTAAAGTAAAGTACATAATGATCAGAGGTGGAAGAATCAGGTCTAGAGAATAGTACTAACCATGAATCAGCTCCACTCAGGCACTAAACCAGCTGATTTCACTCATTAGTTTCCCCTACCTGGCCGAAGAGTTTTGATTAGAATCAGCTGGTGCATGGAGTGTGCATGGATGAAGCAAATTCATGATTAATACTTCTAGTCACTGGACCCAGTTTTTCCACCTCTGATAATGATATTATCCTAATCACTCTTTATCTCCTGCTGTAGGCTTCCACACTTGAGCTGAACTCTTTTTAGCAGTAAACTTGGGCTTTGGAGCTGCTACAGCATTTCCACCCGAGGCAGATTCAGGCCTTGCGGTTACAGGGAAACAAGGCGCAGCATAGGTACTGAGAGGCTGTGGTTGGTAAGGTACTGTGGGGGCTGCCAGGTAGGGAGGGCTATGGGCTGGAGGGTAGGAGGTTTGGGTCGGTTGGTAGGGGGCGTTAGGGGATTGAGGAGCTTGTGGTTGATAAGCAGCAGGAGGAGCTTGTTGATAATGTGGGTTATATGCTTGCTGGTATGGACCACCAGGAGCTTGTGGATAGTGACTGACAGGAGGGTAAACATTAGCTGGGGCTTGCTGGTAGTGGCTATCATGCATGACAGGTTGAGGGGTCATCCCATAGGCCTGCTGGGGATATGGGACATTCATTGGTCCAGCCGGCTGGACGGGGGCCATTTGCTCGTATCTAATTGGTTGGTTTTGGATAGGAGCTTCAGGAGGGTCATGGGATTCTGGGGCAGGTTTGGGTGCAGGTGGCTTTGCAGCCTCTACTGCCGGGCCATAGGTAAAGAGTGAAGAATTGAGTTGATAAGGTTGATGCTTCATGACATCTATAACATTAAGGGGTTTTGGGGCAGGCTTTGCTTTCTCTTTGCCTTTCTTCTTGGATTTGGATGAAGGGCTAGACGGAGGAGGCTGCTTTATTGCTGCTGGTGGATAGGAAGGGGACTGGATGGGATTATATGCCAATGGAGGAGGGGCTCGTACATTGGGGGAATATTTCCACTCATTTGGTAAGGACACAGTTGGCGATGTAGGCCGGCTTGCCTTATTTGCTTGCACCGTTTCAGAGTCCACAACAAACTTCTCCATACGCGACTGCCTCTTGGCAAACAGATCAGCTCCTTTCCCTCTGACGGCTGGCATCTCAAAAGATGACCCTGATCCAGATGGATTTAAAACAGTAGCCATTGGGTTGATAGGTGATGAGGATCTTTGGAGAATGTTATAAGAGTTCATTCGCTGTGGAGGAGGTGGAGGGGTCCGGCTTTGCGGGGCATTTTGTGGAGGATGCCAAGGTTTAGGAGATGGTTGAGTCACTCTGGTGTTCACCATTGGAGCTGAAGTATTCAGAGGTGTTTGCTGTGACTGTGGAGCCCAGGTATTTCCAGGTGTTGGGGGTTGTGTCTGAGCTGGAGACCATGCACTCATAGGTGGCTGTGGTGGAGTGTGTTGCTGTGGAGGGGGCTGTTGCCAGTTCATCTGTGGTGGAGAGTGGGTTGGGACTGGTTGAGCCCAAGGTGGCTGAGATTGGGCTTGGTTCTGCTCTGGGCCCCAAGAATGCATGGGGGGTTGAGCATGTTCTGAAGGCTGCTGGGTCCACGCCGTTTGGGGCTGAGCCTGGGCAGGTGCTGGAGCCCATGGATTCAAATGGGCTTGAGGCTGGGGTGGAGGTTGGGCTTGGGCTGCTTGAACCCAAGGAGGCTGAGTTTGGGCTTGGGTGTGTGATTGGGGCCATGCATTCGCTGGAGGCTGCTGCTGGTGAGGCTGAGGTGATGAGACCCAAGGTGGTTGAGGTTGACCTTGTGCCTGCACCGGTGCCTGAGGCCATGCTTGTTGTGGAGCCTGATGCTGAGGCTGCTGAACCCATGGTGGCTGTGGCTGAGATTCTGGCTGAGTCTGTTTAACCCAAGGAGGTTGTGGCTGGGGTTTTTGCTGATGCTGTTGAGCCCACGGTGGTTGAGAGTCTGTTTGTGGCTGCTGTGCCCACAGGGGCTGGGGCTGCTGTTGCACTGGTTCTTGGGGCTGAGCCCAAGTTGGCTGTACTTGCTGAGGCTGTGGCTGCTCATTAGGTTGAGCCCAAGGTGGCTGAACTTGTGGCTGAGAGTGTGGTTGCTCTTGAGGCTGGGCCCAAGATGGCTGGACATGTGTCTGGGATTGTGCTTGCTCTTGAGGCTGGCCCCATGGTTGCTGGACTTGAGCCTGGGCTGAAGGAGGACCCCAGGCATTCAAAGGAGGTTGGGGCTGAGGTTGGGGCTGAGGTTGAGGCTGAGGTTGGGGCTGAGGTTGAGGCTGAGGTTGGGGCTGAGGTTGGTGATGAGGTTGGGGTGTCACCCAAGGAAGTTGTGGTGGGGACTGACTTGGAACTGGCTCTTGAGGCTGCACTTGAGCTGGAGACCAGGAACTAGAAGATGGCTGCTGCTGTACCTGTGTTTGTGCTGGAACCCAAGAACTCACAGGGGCAGGCTCAGGCTGTGGGGGAGAATTGCCGTGACCATTTTCCTCCCAAGCTGTCACTTGCTGAGGCTGCTGTTGAGGCCGAGGCTCTGCGGGACTCCATGTTTGCTGTTCTTCTGGAGGGGCATTGGCAGGAATCTCCTGGGGGGCAGGAGGGGGAGAAGGCTCTGGGGCAGGTGCAAGAGTTGGCTCCAGTTCTGGGGCAGTGGTAGTTTCTATGGTGGGGGCCACAGCAGGTGCGGGCACACTATTTTCAGCCTGCTGAGGCATGTCCTGGTTGGTCATTTCAATCTGTGGGGACCAAGGAGGAGAGTTGGGGTTAATCAGAGGCTTTGGAGCCACTGGCGGAGGGGTCTTGTGTTTGATTCTTGCAGACTGGAGAAAATTGCAGGCCTCAGCCCCCAAGCTAAGGTAGTCTTCCTCAGGCCCTGACTCAAAACCCTTCTTGTCACTCCTGTTGAGGAGGTTAAGCAGCTCAGGGTTGGGCGATACTTTGGGTGCCTCCTTGAATGTGAACATAGGTTTGCCATTAGTTTTCCTTCTTACGTCTTGCAAGACCCCAGTCCTTATGGCAGGTGTTGAAATGCGCTCATCGCGGGAAGCTATCTGCTCTCCTTGTCCGTTAGCATCTTGATTGGTCCCACTCATTGCGGGAGAGTAAGGGGTGGGCGTCATGTTTTGCGGTGAGAAAGGTTTGGCGGTACGATTGCTAAATGAACTCTGCATTTCATTGGTTTGGTGGTGGACCGCGCCATTGATGTTCATAGAATACTGTTGAAGTTGGTGTTCTTGATACTCTTGTTGCTGCGGATACGTTTGCTGTTGTTGATAATGCTGTTGCTCATATTGTTGCGGCTGCTGCTGCTGATACTGTTGTTGGTATTGGTGCTGCTGCTGCTGCTGGTACTGCTGCTGTTGCTCATAGTATTGTTGTTCTTGGTACTGTTGGTACTGTTGTTGTTGCTGACTTTGATGGTGCATGTTCACGTCCATATAGGCATGGCTCTCTGTTGTGGCCTGCATGTATGAGCTCTCTTCCATCTGCTGGTAGGCTGCCTTTTTCTCGGCTGCCTGCACCCCTTCCACGGGAATCCCCTGGCGCCGAAGCTCCTCATGTTCAGCGGCAATCTCGTCCATTCTCTGGCGCCGTTGGGCAAACATTAGGGCACCTTTTCCCTTGGTGTCAGGCAAACATTCCATCTCTGCCTGGTTGTTCAAGTTGCGTTCAATCTCAAGGAGTCCCTTGTCCCAGTTCAAGGTTAGCACACCTTTGGTACCGTGGGCATTAGTGAAGAAATTCTCGTCTAGTTCTGAATCGCTAGTGGCCACAAGGGTAAATTCGACAGCGTGGGTGTCTTGCTGGTCGTCTTCGTCCTCCTCGTCCTCGTATTCTGGTTCGTCCTCCCCTGTGCCGTAGCTCACAAGAGTGTATTTCTTGGCTCTCTGCCGATGTTTCTTGAACATCAACACACCCTTGTTGTTAGGGTTGGGCGGAGCAGCCGTGAGAAGGAGAGCAATACGTTTACATTTGGACTTGGCCTCCTTCACCTGCTTCTCAGACAGACTCTCACTGCGCCTGAGTCCTGTAGAGAGAAAGAGAAAAGCAAGAGGATCAATGCTAAGCAATAGGAAATGGAGAGGGGGGTCCCCAATGATTGCTTCTAGTGCACTATGTCATTAGTGATAGGTATTAATAGCTCAGGGTGGAGTTAAGACCACCATTCAATTGGTTTGGAGTATGCAAAAATGAAAAATTAATTGATTCTTGAAATAGCTCAGATATATAAAATGTTCCTAATAATTTTATGTGTAGTTTTAAGTTGATTTTTTTTGCCAGTGGGCTAAAGTTAGCATCAGTAGCTTTTGCTCACTATATCTGCACTTGCAACATAATTGTAAAAGTTAATTAAATAATTGTGTGACAAAGTTAATTAAAACTGACAACGTAAAAAATATGAGCCCATTCTCTTTATCCATTGAACAGGAAAAAAGACAAATAATGTCAACAGGTTTATGATTTATCAGGCAACTTGAATTATATATATATATATATATATAGTTATAGTTATATAAATGACA
>OMKK01053685.1:22667-41885 GCA_900302305.1 Polymixia japonica
CAGGCTTGTGAGATGGTGAGATCAACACATGGCTCTCCGTTGACTGACACCACCTCATCACCATCCTGCACTCCGGCCAGGTGTGCATGTCCACCCTCCTCTACCTGTGAATGTGGATGACAACAACAGAGAATAAATAGAATAGAATAGAATAGAATAGAATAGAATAGAATAGAATAGAATTTTGCCACTTCCCTAAGACATAGTCCTACTATCCAATGGTTATGGCTGCTAAGTTCAGGCATTCTACCGTGCTACCTCTTACATAAGATCATGTCCCTATTAAGATGATATTTTCCACACTGCATTATGGTTAAAGATGACACATCTCATGCATTTCACATATGTCCACATCCACATGTCACACGTACCAGATACTCGATTAGAATCTGTCATGGCTTCAGGACAATGTCCCCAGAAAAGTCAGTACAGTGTCATTAGTTTACCGTGTCCACAACAGGTAGACACAACATCATACATGTACTGTCTGAGACCCAGAACATAAAGAAGTACAATAGTAGCATGTTGCAAGAGCTACCTGACCTCCAGTCATAGTTCAGCCATGACAATGGTACTATAGAGCATACAGAATATCTCTAAAATAACGTCAGCTGCTAACTTTTGCTAACTTCAACTGACTTTTGACAACTGCTGATAATTATGTTTGTTTATTTCTATGGCATGATCAGATTTTGTGAAATAATTGCAGTTTGATTTTGGAATCACTAGTTTACATTTTTTATCAACTCAGCACACAAGTGGAATAGGATCTGTGGAATGTAAATACTAAATATAGTACATATATATATATATATATAGTATTAACTATATATAGTTAATAAAGTCCAACAACAAGCTACATAAATGCTCACTTTAGTCAATAACATTGGAAAAAGTGAGGCTTTGTTAGCCAAAGCTTAAAGTACAAAAATAAAATATGGCAATACCAGACTTTAATGTAACTCTGTGCATGTTATGGTTACAGGCCTACTCTGTGCACACACATTTAAAGGGCACCTTTTTATACAGCTAAACGAATGCTTTATGGTTTTCCTTCTCTTGTAATTGGTTTGTGAGGCCTATGAAATGGTTCATTAATAAAAGGATTTAGTGAGGAGAAACATGTCATTAATTCACACAAAAGGCCACTTACACAGCCACAGGATAAACTACTACTTCAGTACTTTGCAATTAGAGGATATGCACACAGGAAATATGTCAAGACATGTTTCCAATACTGCTAATTGGAATGGTTTGGAAAGGGAACGGATATGGCCGGTATTGCTCAACTGATTTTGCAACATTGTGGACCATTTCAAAATGTGCAATGCTCCTGGCCATAATGCTCCATAATTAAAGTCATTAATCTGAGTCAAACTCTCACTAAAAGCTCACCAATGATCCCACTTAGCTCTAATGCATCGGATACCCTTATACGCTGAGTAGTCATTTCCATAGCCTACTTGTATGAAACCCTTATGATAAATGACTGGCAGTTGTCTCATAAGTAGCTACATACTACTCTGTCAGGCTAATCAGGCCCCCTAGCTGCAATAAAAGAAGGTGAATTTATATCCTGACACCGTTACCAAAATAAAACTGCTGCTCTGCTTGTGCTCTTATGTTGGGAGTATTTATAAACTTGTTGTTATCCAAACTGACCCCCCAGCAAACGGCAAGCCACATAAGTCATGTAAAAATCTCTTGTTCTGAGCATAACATTTAGGCATTTATAAACGGGCAATTACAGTGGTCATTCCCCCCGGGAAATCCCCATCTCCATGACTATTTCAACAACACCACACACAGCTGTCTGAGACGCCAACAGGAAATAACTATTTTCCATGCCTCGTTGAATTCTCATACGAGACTCAAGTCTATAAATACTAAAAGGGCAATAGAAAAACATTTAATTGGTGAAATTGTGTTTTCACGACACCATACATAGGGAACTAAACACACTCTGAAGTGTATTTCTTTCATAGTTTCTCCCACTCCTTCATGGGTACAAGATGGATACTCTTTTGGGCATTTATAGTGTTGACGGTCAATACTATAGCCGCTGGTTTAGTTGGATAATTACTCATACAAGGCTAACATAAATTGAAAAACCAAAGCATTGAAACTGGTTAAGGTTTTCTAAGACATAACAAGCACTATGGTATAATTTCACTAATTGTCTAAATATTATATTATTATTATTAAAATGTTGATGATTTTCCAATATGTCTTCTAATATTGCACCATGTCCATAGACAATTGCACATACTTGCAGTCATAAAGCTTCCCCAGTAGATGGCGGTGCATAACCAGTGGAGAAGAATATTACCCACAACACGTTACCTTTTGTTGTCTCAGCGGAGGAGGAAACCGTGTTTGAGAATAGCGACATGTCTGGGGACAAAGCTCTCTATTTTTATCTCAAAAAAGAAAGCAAAGCAATTTCATAGACCAAATGTAGAACATACATAAATATACCAGTACAGAGTTTCAGGTAAAACGGATATTGTTACACTATTAAATTATATTTATAGTCATCAAATGAAAACAATATGTTTATTTTCTGTTTTAGTTTAGCTCAAGTATGTTCCAGCTTTGTCATGCTATATCTGACACACCTGTGATACTCATTTTACAGGACTCATTTGGAAAAGATTTCCCTTAGCTTTGTGTGTTTTACTGAAGCAATTTGACTAACAAAAAATACATTAAACACTACATCAGTCCATAAACAGTATTTTAAATATATAGGTCTAAAATAAGCAACACCCTGGGTAATAAAGGCTGCTTTGCTATTTAATACTAAAATATTTTATGGGCTACTCTTTGTATCTGGTAACGTTCAGATAAAAACCTTATGACTCCATCTTAGTTTTTAAGAGTTGAGTGTCTCCAAGCAGGCCGTATAAGGGCTCCTGTGTCCTGTGTATTTGGACTCACACCTCTTTGTGGGGAAGTTGGTTTGTCTCGACCACCACAGTCACCACTTATCCTCCAAAAAAGGAGGGGAAACCGTTCTCATCTTCTCCCCTCTGAACATAAAGATACACAGATAGCCATGTAACATTTATGGGGGACAGATACTCCCTGTGAATTCTAGCTGTCATAACATTGTTATTAAGGGTTCTATAGGTGCAGCACATGCGCTACCTTAGATTTGCTTTAGCATAGCTGTTTATGTAAGAGGGTTGAGAGTATAGCATGAATAAGTAATAAACAAGTGACACAAATGATTAATATTGGTCAGTCTTTCCAAAGAGGCACTTTCAAAATAATTTTACCATTATAGTGTAATTGAGAATTTACCACGACTAAAACTGGGTTTTACGTGTGGCCAAAATGAGACTGAGAATTTTATGGCCATGTTATGCATAGCTGTATATTTCCAACTTTTACTTTTACTAGGCTTAAACACAGCGCAGGCCCACAGGAACCTCAGAACTGTATAATACATTCACACAGCCCCAAGCAGTTCCTTCTCTTTGCAGCTTTAAGCAATTATGTTTTTTTAGTTTCAAGCAAACATTTTCCAGCTGTCTCACAGGTAGCGAGCCCACCGTGTGGAACAGATAGCTGCCGTCTCTTCTGACCTGTGTTTTCGGCTTAAATACGTTTACAGTCGGAATCATCGTAGTTAATAAACGTAACCAAAATGGTAAAACTTGTCAACTGGAACAAGAGTGGAGGACGTAAAGCAGGTATCAACAAATTAAATGCTTTCTCTCAGAGCTGTAAAGCTGATGTTTTGCTGAAATACCCAGGAACAGTTGTTGTTTGTTTATTCCTAGAAAACTAAATTGAATAATAGAGGCTTTGGTATTATGCTGATTGTATGCCTTAATAGGGTTCCTGTGGTGCGCTATTAGGGCTGAAGCATCAGCAACAAGAGTCCTCTTTGCTGTGTAAATGGAAAGATGGCCCACTGTTAAAGATGGCCTCTACATTCAAGCTATGACAATTTGGCCTATTTCATAATGGTAGCTCTTCAATTCCATGTGGAGATTCTAATAGTTCACTGGCGCTGTAAAACCTTGAGATAGTTCACTTGGCTGTTCAGTATACCATAATTAACTTGATGCATGTTGACATAGGTCATACCATGCTGACATACTATAGTAATTGGGAGACCAAAATGTCTCTGGGCAGGATGATACAATTGAAGCACTTTCTTCATGGGAATGTCTTGTTATCTTTCTAGGTACACTGACATGAGAACGTTCTTACACTTTTGTTGAGGCGCAACCAAATACTGAAACGTGCACAACACCATCTCCAGATGAGAGGAGAGCACAACACAAAATGTCTTGACCTAATTAATACTAACACTGCCATCCCAGCCAAACCTTCAAGAAAGAATTTGCTCACTGTCAAACCTCTCCAAATCTTTGGAAAGTTGAAACTGGTCAACATTTTCTGTACCTTTAAAAATCAAGTGAGTCATGACTTCACTAACTTTGTACTCCAGCCAGGACTCCTAATAATAATAAGGGGGGAAAAAAACAACTTCCCTTATATGGAAACAACCTTTTGAGAGTGGTACTGCTTGTCAGTCCACTGAGCAATCACTTTCCTTCAAGAGCCAAAGCCTGGTTTCCACTAAATTCAACAGAAGCTTCAAATAACCACATCTTATCAGACACGGGAGTGCCTCTACCCGAACAGTATTTCTCATGATCTTGGTATGTTTGCTTTTTTTTTCAACGTTTAACTCAAACCCTTGCTTTCCCCGCTCACAAAAAACAGTCATGAGGTATGTTCATAGTTATGCCTTCCAGATGAGTTGCTGCAGTGTTGGGTCAAACCCTCAGATGTCCAGGACCAAGGCATACACTTGTAAGATAAGTCATGTGTGGCTGTTAGAGGCAAATATTTGAGAACTATGCTGAAGACAGGATTTACAAGACTCTTACATAAAATGCTGGCAAACACAGAAGAAGCAATACACAAAACAACAATTTTTAGGAAAGACCTTTGAGACGGGGCACTTTTAACTTTACGCATTTACCTCTGCAAGCGAGGTTTCTTGGCATGGCAACTCTTGAAAGGTTTTTTGTAAACAAAAGGTCCACTTGCCTTTTTGCATTTTTTAGTCTTTATTTTTTATTCTTTATTCAGACAGGAGCAATGCTGAGAGGGAAACAACATGGGGAACAAAGGAGAACAAGCTGTGGCAGGATTTCGGTTCCTAACAAGGTACCTGTGAGATCTGTGAAACTAACCACTTGACTATCTTTGGGCTTTTATAGGTAAGTTAAGTCATGCTCCCAATTTCCCCAAGGATGAGTCTTTGTGCTAGACTCACCTCTATAATCAAAATATAATAAAATAGCAATGCAGTAGATGATTTAATCTTGATATAAGTACATCTTCAGGTTTTGGTTTGCCTGAAAAAAAAAAAAAAAGATTTTGAGTTTGATTTTAGCTGAAATTCCTGATTTTGTCTTGGCATTGCCTTATTTATCTATATCTATTTATTTTCTATTGTTATATCCATTTTAATACAACTACAGCGAATGACTTCAGACTTAGAGAGTCATAAAACGATGGTAGCATGGTAACTATCCATGTTTATCCAGGAAAACAGAGGGATTGCTTTCATCCTGGTCCATGCCAGTGACTAACTGCCAGACTTTTAAGCTCAGTGATGATTTCTCACACTGTCTGAATATCAACCAACTTTCATGCACCTCTTAGAGGCCTCGGCGGCTTTGATGCCAGTGATTCAGCCTGTATAGACAACTTCACATTAAAAAACAAATATCTCTCTTCATACAATAGCAAAATAAAATTCACAAATGAACTTCATAGCATGAATTGTTTGAAACACAGGACATAAGTGTCATTATAATATATATATATATACTTCTGGTTTCTTAAAAGTGCTCTTCTAGTTGAGCTTTGATGTCACCGGTATGAAGAATAACATGTTATTGTAATTTACATGTTCACTATCTGGATGACAAGTTGATGAGATTTGTACAGCCCAATGCCTTGTGAACATCTGTTATGAGACCATATTTAGAGCTCTTGCTGTGCTGTGTAAGTTGTTCATTTCAAAGCAATGGTACCTGCTTTCACTTGTTTCAAGGTGCATCAAGCTCGACCAAAATGTAAAACTAATCCCTCGTAATCTATATATGGTATTTCCATATCACTGTGAGGAACGAGGTAGCTAATGATTGCAATTTCATGTAAGAATTTTACAGATTGCTATTTCTTCATTTTATATTTTAAGATTCATCTTTGGGCCAAAGACTCTCATTAAACGTATTAGCTCATTACTGTGTTCAACCATTGCTTAATGAGTTCTGCGAACCCTGAGGTGATCCATCTAAAAATAAAGCAGATGTTATCCAGACAACATGTTATTTTGGATAGTAATTAGGTATTGAAAGCTAATTGTACATTGTGTTTGAAATGTGCACTTGCAACTTGCAACTTGAATGGGTCTGTTACGCACTGTGTGTGTGTGTGTGTGTGTGTGTGTGTGTGTGTGTGTGTGTGTGACAGCTTGAAAGAACGCAGCAAGACAAAACGTCACGGAGGATCAATGAATGAATCAGCAATTAGTTGAGCATGTTGAATGTTCTCCTTCAAGCATCACAACACATTACCAGAACTGCTAGTTTTACATCGTTAAGACTGATTAGTTAACAGGAAAGCTAAGGACTCACAGGATACCAGTCAGTCTGTGGAAGTGAGATGAACACTGGAAGCCACACACTTTATCAGTATGCTTCTTTATTAGCAGTCATCATGCAAAACTAACAATGACACAGAGGCCTTTGACTGGGATGGGGAGTGACAAATGAAACCACATCTCTGTTGATAACCAGTAAGCTACAAATATGGTGTGCCAACAGTGCTGACAATATTCTAAATCCCAAAATGCCCCTATATCATTGTCTTGAAAGAGCCAGGTATTTGCAGTGATGCATGTGCGCCAGTAGGTCTGTATCAGTTGTCATCAGAGGGCATCTAGGCCTCGGCATTGCAACGCTATCAGGCATGAATTAAAAAACGGTTGTGTCCCTTCATAGCCTATGGCAGAACTTCATTTACCTCACTTCACATCTTTCAAGTACATTTTTAACGTAAAATATATAAATGTTGAGTCTAACCTTTATGAACCTTATGTTTGTTCAGGTTGGCATTACGCCATGACCTCTGCAGATACCTTTCACTCATCGGGTACAAGTGTGTAGATTTTTACTGAAATCTTCACTAGTGATAACAGCTCTCTCTGCCCTCAGCCTCACTCTCACACACACACACACACTCACACACACACTCTCCTGGCCTTGACCATATAAGGGTCCCTAGGAATCTTGCACAAAAACACAGCCGACGCGCAAAAAAATGTGGGGACACGCGCTCTTCCAAATAAATGCTCTCCCACTCGATTCGTTCAAGTCTTTCGACTTTATAATTAATTATTCAAAGAACTCTATCATCAGTGAGAGTTTAGTAGGCTATTCAGGCTACCTGTATGACAAAAAGAAAACCTCTTTGGTATAGTAATGGGCATATCCAAAATACCATTGGCAAAGCTATTTTTCATTATTACCATTAAGTCTAAGATTCCTGATCAATAGCAGCCCTTTGGCTACTTGAGTCATGTTATGAGCGACGGAGTTATATAAAACCAACTTCTGATGCTGTGATGCTTTCCAATTCCAGCCTTAACAAAGCCTAAGGACAAATCCTTAAACCATTCTGTTCACTGACACCACAACGCAACAACAAGACCAAACCAAAAATGGCATCTCAAAAACAATAACCAGAGAATTAAAAAAAAAAAGTTACCTGGAAAATGTGAAAGGGTCTGTAAGCATCCCCCTCTCCCTCACATACACTGAATCCCCAGGGCGCACCACCGCGCAGTGTTACACAGATGTAATCCCCAGTGCCCATGCTGCGCGCAGCTCCTCAGAGAACTTCCACGGCAACTATCATCAAGTTGTCAACCAGACCAAGAGAACTCTAGAAAACCAAGACCAGCACGCTGGTGTACAACTCCCATCATCTGTATATTATTCGGAGTCCAGCCCGCTCTGACGTCACGGCGCATTGACCCGCCTGCGTGCAGCCGAATCAACTGGTGCGTCTGTTCAGTCGCTGCGCTCTTGGATGACATGTAGTGTAGTTATGGGAATAGCTTGTAAGAGGTCTCAGAGAGCATTTAAGATATATTCTCACATTGTGGTATTAATGTAAGATTGCATACAGAGTGGACGGACATGATACTTTTAGCCAATTTTATTTATTCAAAACGGGCAATTTTATTCAACGAGATGCTATGATGTTGCACTCTTCATATATATATATATATATATAAGAAGTTGATTTTAGTATGATTCGGTACTAATTTTGTATAAGGGGAATTACATTTGGTTTTTAGTACAGCCCGAGCCCAATGCGACTAACTACCTTCTTATTTTGACCCGATAGTTTAAACAATCAGTAATCGATAACTGAAGACCATCTATTATCCTCATCACACCATCTGACTGCATCCCATTTGTGACATTTAAAGGGTCTTTGTAATCCCTTAGAATTATATAATTACAATTTACGAATGCTTGATTATAATGTATCTATTTTCCCCAGTGGAAGATTTCGCATCTAAAAACGAAACAGATAACACGTAGAGCACACGGACTCACGTCCCCTAAGCTGACGTGTATGGTTTCCCACACGTTCGCGCATGCGCACAGCTCACCGTGCGCCACAGTGCGTAACGAGACCGGTGCTGTGGAGGAGTTTGACGTGGCACTCCGTTTTCACTATCGGGAATACACAGTGAAGAGGATTCGGGTGATACTGCCCTGAATTCAGGTAAATGAACACATTGAACGCAAACCTCAATACCTAGACTAGGAAAAATGTCTAACGCCAACCTGATAGAATCATTTATTTGAGGGTATTTAGGTGCGAATAGAAAATGATTGTGAAACTTTGCAGCGATTTCCGTATTCGGGAGGGTTTTTTCAGCCTATCTGTTTGTAAATAACGGCAGATCAGCGAGATGCTATGATGTTGCACTATTTTGACAAGGTGGCTACAGATATAAACTCATTGAAGGGCAATATTTGTATCTGGATGACTATGCGTTCATACAAGGAGGGGATGCTCAGATTTGTAGCCATCATAACGGTCTTTGACGTGGCAATTCTGGGCAGCGGCAGAGCCTTTCCTCTGATCCTCTGAGCAAGTATCCACTATTCTTTTCATATGTTATGTATAGATTATATTGTGTTGAGTTTAAGCACGTCTCACGTCGCGTAATAGCGGGCCTTCGTGTTTTCAAATGGAAGTTATGAATATTTACGCAGCTGTTACCTTTGTTGGTCCAGTCGTGCAGAAGTTCATCAACTCGTCTAAGAAGATCAGACAGTTTTAAAAGGTCTATAGGCCCTTGCCTTTACTCATACCTCAAGCTGAATTTATGTAGCCCGAGGCTACATACACTAATAGGCCTCACTATAAATATGTTTTACAGTGGTTTTAAGCCGTAATCATATGTGCCAACATATAATGATATGGGGTAACTAAATGTATTGCTGACAGCAAGCAGACAGACAACACGTTTTGAAAAGATTGTGTTATCGAGGCTGAACCTGCTTTATCTCTCAATAAACCAATGTCAAAGGTTCCTTTTACACGTGAGTGTTGACGTTACCTTGAGGTCAAATATCAGTTGTTGGTGTTGTCTTTTAGATCAACATTTGTAAAAAGTAATACAATCCAGAATAATGTGAGGAAGTAGTAAGCAGGATTTAAAGTTTGAAAAAAAAAAAGTTTGTCCACTCAACAATCTCTGTTTTTCACCTTGCTACAAAAGATTCATCAGGTTTATGTTGACATAGATGTTTTGATAGCATTTTATCGCAAGAGAAGTACCACTTTCCACCTTCTCCTCTTATGTTTTTGCCTATTGTCAGAATGCAATAGAAATGTTGATCTGCCTTCATATACATCAAAAGATTGTACTTTTCAATTTAACAGGTTGGTAAAACTGATTCATCTTGGCATGAGAAGACAGTAAACGCCATCTCCACAAAATGAGTCAACAGGGTTATGTTGCTGCACCTCCATACTCCCAGGCCCAGCCTGGCATGGGGGGCTACCCAGCCGGCTTTGGATCTGGTCCTACCCAGCCCATGTACGGGCACTATGGGGGACAGCCACAGGCATTCTCTGGTCCACCAACAGGTAAAGTACTCTCAGAGCTGTAACCTCCCAATCACCACGTGACGGCATCTTTAAGTGTTGCCTTTTGCAGGTCTGGTCTTGCCACCCGGAAGGCGTACATCGCAGCTCATTCATTCTTCAATGAAGTCAGTTGTTGCGATATGTTCTCTTTCTCCTTGTATACAGTAGACCTCACTAGGATCTCGAGCTCACAGAAATGGAGATCGTTAGCGTAACGTTTGGATGACTGAAATAGATCACCATGCTTTGCCTAAAATGTTTTGCAGACTATGAAACATGCCCTGTAACAAGCCTTGATTTGCAGTTGAAAGTTATTTGTGTGTTCTGCATAACAGGATAATTCAAAAAATGAATGCGTTTAACATTAAACAAACTTTGTTCGTTATGTATGTTCAGTTAATAAGTACATTTGAATGAGGCGTTGAAATAAACATAGTGCTAATAAACACATTAGAAGCTGGCACCTAAGGAGCTGAACAGCCTAAAATAAGTTAATAGAGGCTTCATTTTAAATAAGGAAATTTTAGGAAACATTAGCACCCTTATTAACGAAGAGCCAAAGCAAAACAAGTAAAGAGGCATCTATGTTCAGTATTGTATATGCTACATATAAATTGTATACCTTTTATCCTAATGTTGTAAAATTCAACTTTTTAATGTAATTTAATGAGTGCTTCAATTTTTGCCCATTCATAACACATAAGTCGTCTGGTAGTCTTTTGATGTGCCCTTTCAATCTTAAAAAGCCTTACAGTTTTGGACAATCTTGTTCCAAATCTGCTGTTATTACCTGTAACACTGTGGATGAATACAAATATATATGTTGTTTCTTTTAGGTATGATGAAGTCGCCAGTGTCCTCCGCCCCTGGTATGCCACCACCACCAGTGTCCAGTCATTACAGTCCAAATGTCCAGCAAAATGGTGCTCATCCACAAAGGTGACAAGCTCCAGCAATCAACAGCAACTGGTTACAACTGAGAGAGCATTTTCTTTAAATAAGCAAAACTGCGGGATAATGTTCTATTTTGTTAGGCCGCAAAAAGAAAACTATATAAAACTAAAAAGATATTTACCATGGGCAGCCAATGGAATTTGCATCTCTTTAATCAGCAACTGTGTAGTCTTAATTAACGATTCCTAATAAGAAAGCACTAGAGGCAACAGTGCTAGTTGACCTTATTAGCAAAATCAAAGTCTGGTCTAATGTTGCCTGGTCAAAGCAACGTCAAGTATTTCGTACTTTTGCAGCAGGAGACAGGATAACCATTTTGCTAATTGTTCTTTCCCCCCTCAGGTACCCTGCTCCTCCGGCTGTGTCTACTGCCTATGGACAACCTTCACAGTCCACATACCACAGTATGGCCTCACAGGCCCCGCCTCCAGCACAGCAACTAACCAACCAGATGAGTGCTATGAACTTGGGCAACTACGGTAAGGTTTAAAATGGTGACTCTTAAAATGCAGCTATTTTACTCAACTGTGCAATAATTATTAAAGCCCCTGGAAAGGTAAATCCATGATTGCCTCCTAACTATATATTTTAAGGTTTATGTACTTAAAGTAAGAATCTACCAAAGTTTTAGAAATTAGTTTCATTCCAAATTAGAAATATATTGATGTAGGTATTTCTGTCTTCCCCTGTCACTGGGTTTAAGTTGGTGTAGTTATGTTGGGAGATTGTGGTGTCAGCAGAGTCCACAAACTGCCACAAACCAATCACAAGAAAAGCTCACGTTGTCACACCCAAACAGGTGCAACAAAACTCTGTCTCTTTGAGTCTGAGCCAACTCGTCTCTATGTAGCCCTGCTTACTAGATAATTTTTACAGTTGTCACACTTACCTTGTATCTCGAGTCCTGTAGCAGCTATTGCTTTATGTGGAGCAAAAGTACCAAGATATCATTACAGCAAATTATGCCTTTCAAAATCCAAAACATTGTCCACGTCAATATGAAGGGTGCACTTTCCTGATTTACATGTAGAAATAAGTTTAAAAAGTTGCGACCGCCTCATTGTAGTCAAATGTAGGATCACATGGATAACATGCAGATTCTCTTCCCTTGCACCATCACTAATGAGCACAGTGACTGTTACCATACAACATTGTTTGACATAGGCGGAGCCAGGGAGATGTCAATCAAACATAATTTGTACACACCCAGACAGTCTTGAGAAATGGTCTAAACAGGAAGAGGATCTGTTTTTGAGCTAGGTTTTCTAATAGTTATAAACGTTTATTTGTACTCAAATTTTGACGGATGCTTAATAAAACACTCAACTTTGATATATACAGTCGAAAAGTCCACTACCAAGATGTTTGTTTTCATCATTCATCGAAAACTAACACAAAAGTTTTGTTACAAAAGTGTACTCATGTGGTATCTGTTATTCAAGAATATGTCATACAATATTTCCTCAAAATCAAAAATCCCTGAAGACCTAAAGTAACTACATCTGAAGACCAATATATCAACATGTTTGAGACAGAACAGCATCCGCATCCAAGAATCAAAGCCAGCTGAACAAAGAACGCCCTACCCCAGTTAATAAAACTACAGTCAAAAGATGACTAGCAAAATATGGCCTTAATAGAAGAGTATCAGTTTCCAAATCACTTCTTCGACCTCAAAACAAGTTGAAACCTTAGCATGGGCCAAAAGATACCGACATTTCACTGTTGAGGACTGGAAGAAAGTCTTGTTCACAGATGAATCGAACACACACTACACACTGACCAAAGAGAAGCACCATTCTATTCTACATGGGCTTAAAGTTGTGTGGAAGAGGATTCATAACCTAACACTGACCAGCCATTGAACATGTATGGGAACATTTGAAAAGGCAAAAGGTGAAACATCACAGGACAACCTCTGGAATGCTCTCAGGGTGCTGGAATAATGTGGATTCTCAAATTCTGCACAAACTTGTAGAATCGATGCCAGACACAATACAAGCTGTAATTAAGGCAAAAGGTGGACATACAAATGTTGAGAAATGTCAACTTTCTGTTAATATTAGTAAAATATTTTGACTTGATCTTGCTTCAGATATATCAATTGAGTAAATATTTTGTATTAGTTTTGCATGAATGATGAAAACAAACAGATCTTGGTAGTACATGTAGTAGTATGCATGTTTGCTATTTGAAGTCAACTTTCCAGAGACTTTAATTAATTCGTAATCATAATCATTCATAACGAATTGTGTTGCATCCATTTGTCTGTGTGCAGCCCCAGGACCCATGCAGAGCCCTCCTCCCCCAGCCAGCTCTGGAGCCCAGCAGCCTTTCCAGATGCCCGCTCTCCCTGGTATGGGCCAGCCACAGATGCCTCCAGGCCCTCAGTCACCCCAGATGTCTCCTCAGATGTCCCCACCACAGTCACCCCCAGCAAGCATGCCAATGGCAGGACCCCCAATGGCAGGGCCCCCAATGGCAGGCCCCCCAATGGCAGGATCCCAAATGGCAGGTCCCCCAATGGCAGGATCCCAAATGGCAGGCCCCCCAATGGCAGGATCCCAAATGGCAGGCCCCCCAATGGCAGGAATGGGCACACCCTTCCCTGGTCAATCTCCTCCAGGTGCTGGAGGGTTCCAGCAACCTGGCCCTGGACATGGCGGTCCACCAGGCTACCCTCAACAACCAGGTAACTATGACCCTGTACCATAAAAGAGTTTGAGTTCACACACCCAAAACCAGGACCCTAAACCCTCTGTAGACATATTAGTAAAACATATTATTCATCTCACTTTAGCCGACAATACGTTTTAATCAACAAAACAAGAGTGCTGCACAAATGTAGCACTGTACATTGTAGGTACTAGTTGGCAATAACTAATGTTTCTCTGTGCAGGTCAGTTCGGGGGCCAGATGGCTGGGCCTCAGCCAGGCTTTCCTGGGGCGTTCACTGGAGGAGCAGGCCAAATGAGTGGCCCACCTCAGAAGAAGCGGGATCCTGACTCTGTCCCCAGCACGGTGAGTAGATGACTAATCCTCCCGGGACCTCGTACCTTCACATACCAACATACCACACATACCGGTCTATGCCCTCTGCTTTGCAAATGTTTCTTTATTCTCCCTGGTTTTCTTGAGAAAGGTGTGTAAATTGTCTCCTTTGTTTACATCAGTGATTATTATGCGTTGTCTTAATAATGTTGATGTTTTGAGAAACAAAAAGACTTAAATATATTTTGTTGCAAAAAGCTAATTAAAAAGCTGTTTGGTTGTCAGTGCTTCATAAGTAAATCTAGCTAATTCTAGCAAACAGCCATCTGCATGATGAACATGAACAGAATCAAAGTTAGCCTACATTGTCAGTAGTCAACCTGTCGCCCAAAAGGAACCCGGTATCTATCCTGACAACTTTGAGTAACCAGCCTGTACTGTAAGGCATTAATCTAACTCCTCTGTTTCAGACCCAAGTCATCGAGGACGACCAAGCAAAGCGAGGAGGACAGGTCTACACCACAAACCTCAGGGGCCAGGTTCCACCCCTGGTCACCACTGACTTCACAGTTCAGGACCAAGGTAAACCTTGATAACTTAATCTAGCTACAGGTTAACCTCCATTACTTTACATTAAAAATAGGCGGTCCTTAGAAAGGAGTTTAAAACATTTACAAAACGGCTTTAATTTCCACACACCTATACAACCGTTGTTCTGGTTTAAACTGGGCTACATCAGGTTCTGTCATTTTCTCAGACGGTAAACCTTTTTCTGAGGATTAGCACTGTAGACAATTTTGTATAACTACAAATTAGAGAAGGGAATGAAAATGTAATGGTAAAATTGATGTTTACAGTAGAGCTATTTCTTTATAACAGCAATATTAGGAATGTTTTTTTGTGACAATATAAAGACCTCTACACTTCTTTGTACTTCTGATCCCAGGCAATGCCAGTCCCAGGTTTATACGCTGTACCACCTACTCCTTACCCTGCACCGCCGACTTGGCCAAACAGTGCCAAGTGCCCTTGGCCACCATAATTAAACCCTTAGCCAGTGTGCCAAAGAATGAGGTAAGTCATGGCTGTCAAGTAGAGCATATTTCACCAACCAAACACCAGCAAGTTCAAAACATAAATAAATCAAATAAATTGCTCTGGACAACTCCAGCCAAACATATAGGCATTGCCTAACTAATGTAAACACCTAAGTAAAATAGGGATACACTGTGTACTGAATGCAGCCCTGGCAGCACAGTTGCGTGCTGGTAGTGGTCACCGTATGTCTTTTGAAATGGCGTCGACCATGTTCCATTGTCATCTCCATTGTCACATCCTAACCTCAGGGGACACTCATGGGGGATTCTGTGTTCCTATAGGAACACAAAGTAATTGCTTTTCTAGTGGAATGATAATATCCTGTCCTTCGTTCTTCCTCTGTTCCTCTGTAATTTCATGTTTTTTGATAGAAGTGTATAGCTACGGTATACTGCCTCCTACAGGTGACCCTTGAGAGTGGCAAGCGATAATTATGAGAGAGGGCAGCATCTCTGACTGGCAGCTAATTAGAAGACAGGTGTGAGCTGCTGTAGAACGCCAAGCAGATAAACCATTTCAACTGCATCAATTGCTTCGCTTTATATTTAGTGCAGTTATTTAGTTATTTACTCATTAGTCCTTATTTTAGTTAGGATTAGTATAAGAAGGCTATAAGTTTTCACTTTAATTACTGCATGCATACACACACACATACACACACACACACACACACACACACACACACACACACACACACACACACAAAGACCCTACCTCGCTATGTGCCCAGATAAGGTAACCAAAGGATTAAGGAAAGTAAATCTGTACATCATTGGCATATAAGGTGCAACTTAAACAAATTGTTGTTACCTGTAGAGTAGAGAGAAGAACATTTTCAAATAGTTTATATACAGTATATACAGTATACTGTGTGTATATAGGCTAAGCATTTAAGATGAAAGTCAAGTTGGGACACAAAGGCAGGTTTGAGATTAAGATAGCATTAGTTCTCCTTGGACTGTCCAGTCCTTCTACAATGTCTCTCTTTTACATAACATCTATCCAAGTACTGTAAAAGTTCCATTGTCCTGTGCGTGACCTCCAGTTGGAAACTGTGTGGTCCAAGAATCTTGCCTTAGATATTCTCCCCCTCCACTCTCCTTGTCCCAGGCGCCAATAGACCTTTTTAGGAAATGTTAGCTTTCTCTCCATCTCACTTCAGGCTAATTAGCTAATGTCAGATCCACAGGGACGATTGAAGATGAAAGGAGGTTTATACAAAATGACTCAAACTCAAGCATTGGCTTCTCTGATTTGTTTTTATCCAGGACCTGCAACACGGAGCAGTTTTCCACAAATAGTATCCCGTAATAGTAAAACTTAGTCTCTGCCAAAATGTTGTACACGTTGTCGTTAGCTAACGCTAGCCTGGATTTTGGTATTGTTTTATTTTTCAACAAATCAAATTCACTTCACTGGATATCTCTGATATCTCTTGCTCTTGGATATCGTAAACCAGTTTACTCTTCAACTTGAGACCCCCTTTGGATGAACTGGTCTAATAATAAATCTGCTTAGCTGCTTTGTCTGTTGTGTTTTATGGCAGTTGTGTTGATACGAATGTTTCCAATATTTTGTTTGCTACATGTTGGTTTCTATGTCTTTCAGGAGTCTTGTTTAGATAACTTTGAAGCTGTGTCCGTCATCTGTAGACCTACCTACTTATCACTCAGTATGAGAAACAGCTCTTTGCTATATTAAACAAAGGAGAGGGCTAGCATATATACATTCCACCACAGATTAATGTTCTGTATATGAATGTACAATGCACATATTTACATGTGCTATGAAATAATTGATGCATAAGACAGATCAGAGATCTGTGTTTATGTGGACACGTGCTACAGTACACACCTGTTTTGAACATGGATGTATGATGGACTCATGGACATCATTTATAAAGGTCCAAGTGAAGACTATAAAAAATATGGGAATTATCACCTAGCTCATAGTATTCAACACTTAATCCATTGATGTAGTGTTAGAAGAGCCCTCCCTCTTTCATGTTTCAGCTATTTGGGTTTTTACGTCAGTTTGAAAAATCTGCAGTCTCTAGTTTAGATCGAAGCAGCGATGCGATGGCCCTCCATTGGGAAGATCCTGAAACGTAAATGCTTTTTGAAGCACAAGCACCTGATTTGTTTTCAGGGCAGCGGTTGAAAACCTAACCACAATGTTCTCTGTTGTGTTTTTCCCCCGTCCAGACCCCTCTCTATGTTGTGAACCACGGTGAGACAGGCCCCATCCGCTGTAACCGCTGCAAGGCCTACATGTGTCCCTACATGCAGTTCATCGACGGGGGGCGTCGCTACCAGTGTGGCTTCTGTACCTGTGTCAATGAAGGTACGCCGGTCTGTGAAGGAAGCCGTCATGGCCTGAATACTCAAACAGCTAGCAAAAAGATGGGTCTCACCAGTTTTTCAGTTGAGATTATTGGGTTAATATTATTAGAAAGATTAGCTATACAGTTTTGTGACTTGGCACAGCTGCGAACCGAAGAACGTAACGACTACAAACTGATAATTGTCAAATGCAGGTGTACTTTTATTAATAATTTATATTATATTATCTTTTTGTCTCACCACAGTGCCAGTCTTCTATTTCCAGCATCTTGACCACATGGGCCGGAGGGTGGACTTCTATGAGAAGCCTGAGCTGTCCCTGGGATCCTATGAGTTTTCAGCCACCATGGACTACTGCAAGGTAGAGGGCAGTTCCTAAACAATAATAAACAAGAACACACAGGCGACGGCCAGTGGATAGAAGCACTGACATCTAGTGTCTGTGTGTGGGAGAGAGAGGAGCGGCAGAAAATAACTTCATCAAGTGAATTCCAAGGGCCCCGCAGGCGTCTGTCATGCCATGGACTTTTATAAAGCAAAAATATGAGTGATTAGCATCTATAGTGTAGTGTTAGTGATTTTCTTGAAGGAGTTCTGACAGACAGTATTCCCACTTGGCAGCTGCTTTTTGGCAGGCGCCCTGAACTTTATTTAACACCAGATGATTATATTGCAGCTGAAAACAACAAGGAAGAACACAAGCCTGGTTCCATGAAAACCACCATGTAGACAAAGCAAATCTGTGTCCCCTAGGGGACTGTGCTTTTTGTTGAGGACAACACCGTAGGACAGGGGCGAGCTGGCAAAGATTCACTTGCTTGGCCTACTTGTGCTTTGTTTATTAATATTTGGAAACAGCCTCTGGAAGCCAACTCTTAAACAAAAGCCATCAAGGTGAGTTCCTTGTCGAGGCTGTAACCATGAAAACATAACAATGCCCCGCTGAACCCCAGCCCGTTCCATGCCATTGCCCTCCATTTCCCTGGAATGCATAGTCTCCTCCCCAATCCCCAAGCAAGCCGGCACTGACTGATGATATTTCAATGAAGCTCGGAAACTGAAGGTAGAAGGAATAGGGGTTGAACCCATGTTGGAGGTGTGTGTAGCGATGTACCTTTTGGGGTACATGACGATTATGGAACACGAGAGTTTGAAGAGGTAATTCTAGAACATTAATGGTGCTGACCCTGAATTACGTATGTGGGATCAGCTTTACTTGTCAATGTAATCATTTATTCATATCCTCATTTTATCTTGAATTGAAATTGTTAGCCTACTGTTGAAAAACGTTAAAAGCAGAGTTAAGAACGTCGTTATACCTGCCTCCTTTTTCACAGAACAACAAGCCTCCCAATCCTCCTGCGTACATCTTTATGATTGACGTGTCCTATACCAACATCAAAAGTGGACTGGTCAAATTAGTGTGTGACGAGCTGAAGACTCTGCTGGACAAGCTGCCCAGGTACACACAGCACACACACACACACACACACACACACACACACACACACACACACACACACACACACACACACACACACACACACACACACACACACTCACTCACCAGCGTCATAAAAGGAATCCTGATTATGCAGGTGCGTGCAGCCGAGGGGGC